>AWOL01S0023410.1:12116-44229 GCA_000715115.1 Nicotiana otophora | reverse complement strand
TTTTTCCCCCCCCCCCCCCAGTTTCCTTGATTGATTATTACCACTCTTATTTCCTTGATTATTGTTGTTATGCCAATTTTCTTGATTGTTTTGGGGTCGCCATTGTTGTTGATTTGGGCCTTGGAAATTATTTTGTTGCCCTTGAAAGTTGTTCACATATTGCACCTCCTCTTCTTGGTCATTGTAAGAATCATCTTGATCAAAACTACTATCCTCTTGCACAAAATTATCCACTCGATGTTGCACTTGTAGACCCTTTGTTCTTCTTTTTTTCATCATCATGTTCCCTCCCTCTATGGCATTGACTTGCTTAGGAATTTGGACTTGTTGAAGTTGACCCTTTGCTAGTTGATTCATGGTGGTAGTAAATTGATTCATGCAACTCTTTGTCAAGGTGGATCACGTTGGGATCACCTTGTGGAACATTAGCCCAAGATTGCCTTACCGATGATGTTTCCACCATTTCATCTAAAATCTCACATTCCTCCGCATAAGGTGTAGTCATGAAATTCCCACCGGCAAGTTGATTCACCACACATTGGTTGGTTGTGCTGATCCCACGATAGAAAGTTTGTAGAATTATATTCTCCGGCATATCATTATTGGGACATTCCTTAACCATTGATCTATATCGTTCCCATATTTCATGTAGTGCTTAATTTTTCTCTTGCTTGAATGAAAAAATCTCATTCCGAAGTATAGTCTTGTGCCCCGGAGAGAAGAACTTAGAAATAAACTTTTTTGCCAACTCATCCCAAGTGTGAATGGAATGGTTCGACAAACTTTCCAACCAATCTAAAGCTTTCCCCCGTAGATAGAATGGAAAGAGTGGTAGCCTCAATGTATCTTCGGAGACATTTATTTGTTTGCTCCCCCAACAAGTGTCCACAAACCCCTTCAAATGTTTGTATGCATTTTGATTTGGAGCGCTGGTGAAGAAACCACATTGCTCTAGAAAAGTGAGCATCATATTGGTGATTGGAAAGTTACCCGCCCTAATATGAGGAGGGACTATTGTACTTGCAAATCCTTCATTGTGTAACACCTAGTGTGGAGCCGCTCGTGGTGGAGGTGGGGATGGAACATGCACATTGTCATGAGGCACTTGGCCTCTCCTATTGGATTGAGGTTCAAGAGGAACCTCATCCACTTGTTTATCCTCGACGTCCACATCCCCCAAAGAAATATTTCGGAGCTCATTGTTTGCCATGGTTGTACCTACGATTTCTTAAACAAGTCAGTAACACGGAAGGAAAAGAAGATATTCCCAAAACACACCTAAATATATAGCTAACGCCATTTTTAACTCCCCAGCAACGACGCCGAAAATTGATGAAGTCCAAATGCACACCTCAATAGAGATATGTAATAGTCGTTTGCAATAACAAAACCCAACTAAGAGTCGGGGCCGAATCCACATGGAGGTAAGATGGGAGTTAGGATTGTATTTCAATGTGAGTGATTGAATTATCTAGATTGAACTTCCATACAAATGTTTATTTTATATTTCTAATTTTACTCTAAAGATTACAAAATAAATAAAGAAGACTAGAGATAATTATTTTTGGGGGTTTTCCAAATTGATAAAAAGCCTATGGCTATGACTATTACCGAAGTGTTTGCCTGATGGGATAAAGACTTTAATGCTTGTTTTATTGATTGGGGTGTATTATAGCTATCAACTCTAAATTACCCACTCAATACCTCTCGATCAGAGAGTGGTTATGCCCAATTTGGCTTTCTTAACACTAAATGGGTATCACACAAAACGGTTAATAAAAGCTCAAGTCGGGTTATTACTATCTCTAGGTTGAACCATTTAATTTGGTTAATCAATCTCTTGATTGGCCCAATTCCCTGTTAGCTAAGTTACCCTAGACTAGGTCTCTCTCTCTCTCAAGAAGAGACTAAGTCAAATTGGCATGAACTAATATTTGCAACCATTAATTTTACAATTAAAGCATGAACTAAGCTAAATAATAAATACGCATTCATAAACAAACACTAATTTAGATACCCATAAGGTTTAACACTAGAGATGGGTCACAACCCTAGTAAAAATCTAGCTACGCATACTTGGGTTTGAAGAAATTAGAGAAGAAAGACTAATTAAACTCATAATGAAAGCTTAAAATGAATAAATCTATTGTAAAATACACCAAAGCAAAGTAAACTTCCAAAAATGGCAAAGAAAAACGGCTACAGTAATTGCAAAGGTTTAAACTTGACCTAATATTTTGAAACTCGTCTATTTATACAATGCTAAAAGTCTCGGACAAAAATTCCCCTTTGGAGGTTCTGCGGCCTCATAATTCCATGTGCGGTCTGCAAATTTCTTCATCTAACAGGAGCTAGAGTTCTGCGGCCGCACAATTCTGAACTATGTTCACGAAGCAACATTTATGTCGTCCGCAGATTTAGAACTGTGTCCGCAAGACAATCTTCTACGGTCTGCAATATTAGGGTTGTGGACGCAAGGCAATCTTTTTCGGCTGCACAAATCACTAAGGATTTGGACTTGGTCTTTTTGCACAATTTTTTATCTTGTCTCCTAGCGCAGCTTTTGTGGCCGCCTAATTCATGTGCATTCCGCAATTTCCACATATGCCTGCTAATTGTTCCTTCTTTGTTTGCGGTCGCATATAGAATTCGATGGTCCGTAATTTCTTCCGCGGCCGCAGAATTCCTTCTGCAGACCGCACATTGTGTACTTTTGTGCCCTTTATTGCCTTGTGCTTTGATTGCTCCTTTTTTAGTCAGATTTTGATCTCGAGGCCCAACTTCCATTATTCCTGCAATTTTTCACAATTTCATTAGTTTCGGGAACACAATTCAATACTTTTAGACTAAAGCAAAAGTTAAAATGCGCTAATAAGTAGTCAAAATCCCCACTTATCAGTGACTTTGGAGCCTAATATTCATAGGTCGCGTATGTTTATTTGTTGAGATGTTGTCGAGGGCCGATAGGTGTTTGTTCAAGCGAGGTTGAACATAACCTTTCATTAAATCACGGTTAAGGTCTAGTAGGTGTTAGCTCGAGCGGGGTCAAAACCTTAATACGATGTGTTTTGATAGTAATTTTCTTATTGCTTTGACATTGTTGTTTTGGTTACATACTTGGAGAAAATTACAGATTTTGGGTGTTCGTTGGAATTCCAATCAAAGTCTATCTAGTCCCTTCATTGTTTGACTTGGAGAGTATTGAGAAGTCGAGCAATGAAATAGTAACAACGATCCCACCCTCGCGTACTTCGACCCAAAGTGTTCCCTTCGTCGCCTCGTTAAACCTCCTTAAGAAAACCAAAATGGGGCAAAACTCAAGTGATGGAAAAAGAGTACGACTTGGGGGACACATGTTCTCTCAGAAGTTGAAGTATTTAAGGTGGTTGATGTTCCAGTTGTTTGGTAGTTGCTTTCCTTCCATTGTCTCTAGTTGGAATGAACCCTTGTTTGCTTTGGTTGTGATTTTGTGCGGACCATCCAATTTGTTCCCAGCTTGCCTTTTCGGGGGGTTTTGCTTGCCTTCCCGGGAGTTTTTGCTAGCTTGAGTTTTGGCTTTCAGTACGTGGTCCCCGACTTTAAGCGGATGGACCTTTTCTTTCTTGTTGTAATAGCATTCTGCTTGTTGTTTTTGGGTGACCATTTTTATGTACGTCATATCTCTTTGTTCGTCAATTTCATTGAGTTCCAGCCTTCTGCTCTCATCGTTTCTCATGTCATTTTCATGGAAGTACCTTTGGTTGGGTTCTTCGACCTCAACCGGTATTACTGTGTCTAAAGAGTAAGGCATCTTCGAGCTTTTTCTTCATGATGTTTAGTATGGACTTATTGGAGGATTCTGCTTCCCCGTTACCAGCTGGATGATATGGGGTTGAGAGTTTTCTCTTGATATTCTATTTTTTGAAGAATTCGGCAATTTTCTTTCCTATGAACTGGGGTCCGTTGTAACAGTTGTTTTCCTTGGGTAGGCCGAATCGACAGATGATGTTTCTCCATATAAAGGTGATTACCTCATGTTCCATTATTTGGGCGAATGCTCCTCCTTCCACCCATTTAGAGAAATAGTCAGTTAAAACCAAAAGGAACCGTACATTACCTGGCCTTGCTGGAAGGGGGCCCATGATATCCATTCCCCATTAGATGAATGACAAAGGGGAGGTGATCGAGTGGAGGTGTTTGCATGCTTGGTGAATAATTGGGCATACATTCCGCATTGTTCGCATTTTCTCATGAAGTCTGCGGCATACCTTTTCATGGTGGGCCAATAGTATCCCGCCAATATATGACATTTGACCATTGCTCGATTGTCGGAGTGAGCACCGCAATTTCCTTCATGGATTTCTTCAAGGACGCGCTGGGTTTGGTTCGGGCCCAAACATTTCGCTAGAGGGCCTCCCTAACTCCTCTTGTATAGGTCGTTATAGAGGAGACTGTAGTTGGTCGCCTGCATCTTAGTTTTTTCGCTTCTTTTTTGTCGCTTGGGAGTGTGTCGTCCTGAAAATCTGCGATAATACAATTGCGCTAGTCCCAAGTTAAGTTTATGGTTTTTACCTAGATTTGGTCTAGTGATGAGTTGAGGAGGTGGACTAGGTGTTTTTCTCTGGTTATGATGCTTTTGGTAGTTGTGGCCAGTTTAGTGAGGACATTTGCTTCGGCATTCTGTGCTCGTGGGATCTTATCGAGCTGGCATTATCTAAATTCAGGAAATAGCTTACAAATTTTGGTCTGGTATTTTTGCAACCTTTGTTCCTTGATTTGGAAAGCCCCTATGACTTGGTTGACTATGAGTTGGGATTCATAGCGGAGTTTCAACTGTTTCGCCCCATACTTAAGTGCTAGTCGCAAACTTGTAATTACGGCCTCATACTCAGCCTTATTGTTAGGCATACCCGGGCACCTTATGAACTGGTACATTACTTCGCCTTTAGGGACTTCGAGGATGAGTCCCAGTCCGGATCTTGATGCGTTGGATGCACCATCGGTGTATAAGACCTAGATTTCCTTTGTTTAGAGGGAAGCTTGGACAACTTCCCTTTCGACCTCAGGCATTATTATTGTACCGAAGTCGGCGAGCACTTGTGACTTTATTGCCATCCTCCGCTGGTATGTGATATCATGCTCGCTTAGCTCGATGGCCCATTTGGCTAGCCTCTCAATAGCTCAGGTTTATTTAAAATGCTCTTCGGGGGAGAGGTTGTGACGACTGAGATGGGGTGGTATTAGAAATGGGGTCTAAGCTTTCGTGAAGCTACAACCAAGGTCAGAGCCAATATTTCTAGGTGACGGAACCTCGTCTCAGCGCCAATAAGTATTTTTCTAATGTAATAGATGGGAGATTGCATACCTTTATTTTCGTGAATCAAGACTGCACTTACCGCTATCTCGAAGGCAGCTAGATAGACGAGGAGTTGCTCCCCCGATTTGGATTTTGAAAGTAGGGGCGATGATGATATATATGCCTTCAGTTCTCGCAAAGCGTGGACACATTCGGGATTCTATTCAAGGTCATTGTCCTTCTTGAGTACGCCTAAATATTTGTGGCATCTATCCGCCGACTGCGAGATGAACCTTGATATGGAGACGATTCGACAAATCAACCTTTAGACTTGCTTTTTGGTGGTCAAGAGTTCTGGTATCCACTCGATAGCTTTGATTTGGTCTGGGTTGATCTCGTCCCTCGTTGCAACACCAGAAAACCTAAGAACTTTCCTGATGCTACGCCAAACGTGCATTTCTCCGGGTTCAACTTCATTTTGTACCGTCTAAGTATATCGAAGGTTTCTTTCAAATGATCGATGTGATCCTCTGCCCTTTCGGACTTGACCAACATGTCGTCTATATATACCTCCATGGTCTTACTGAGCTGGTCTTTGAACATCTTTGTTGCCAATCTTTAATAAGTAGCCCATGTGTTCTTCAGTTCGAACGACATGACCCTATAGCAATACATTCTTTGGTGGGTGATGAACGTGGTCTTCTCCTTATATTCTTCCTCCATAAGAATTTAGTTATAGCCTGAGTAAGCATCCAAGAAACTCAATAGTTCATGCCCGGTTGTTGCGTCGATGAGTTGGTCGATATGGGGTAATGGGAACGAATCCTTCGGACATGCTTTGTTCACTCACATCCGCAATTTCCTATTTTGCTTTTTGACTATCACTACATTGGAGATCTACTTGGGGTACTTCAACTCCCCGATGGAGTCGTTCTGTAATAGTTTTTCCACCACCTCACAGAATGCATCGTTGATGGCGGAGTTAAATATACACCTGACCTATCTTACTAGGGGTGGAATGGGTCGACATTTAATTTGTATGTGGAGATTTCCTTTGGGATGCCCGGCATAGCTGCATGGCTGAAAGCAAACAAATCTGCATTAGCTATTAAGAGTTGACTGAATTTACCTAGCTCTCGGAGTTTGCAGCTGATATAGGCCATCTTGCTTTGGTTGTTGAGTTCTAATTAAACTGGGTCGAGGTATTCTATGGTTGAAACATACAGCTTCGACCGTGCCGGGATCCATGATGACGTCCCTGGTCTGTTCTTGCTTCAACCTCGATCCTGTTGATTGTTATGCCTCTTTTTCTTTGTCTTTTTTCTGTTGGGTGGTCGGGCTATCCAAGGCAATGTAGTAGCATTCCCGGGATGTGCATTGTTCCCCGCATATGATATCCCCCATAGTGTTGAGAATTTAATTGCTTGGTATAGGCTAGATGGGATGGCTCACATGGGATATATCCATGGTCGTCCCAATATGGCGTTGTATGCAGTGGCCTAATTCATGATGTGGAATATCATCTCCAGAGTCACGCCACCGGCCAAGATGGGGAGTGTAATTTCCCCGAATGTTCACTCAACTGCATGATTAAAACCGGTTAGCGTGATGCAGCGCGACACTATCTTATCCTTGAGACTCATTTGGGTAAGGACTCAAGGATGGATAATGCATGCGCCACTTCCATCGTCCACCATGATGCTTTTGATGTCAGTATCTAAAATACGTAAAGTAATAACGACGATAAAATTATGAAGAAAAGTCAAATCACCGGTATCTGACTCGTCAAAGATGATACTTTCTTTGATTATGTCGTATCGTTCATGGGCGATAGACCGCTTGATCTTGTGAGTAGTGGTGAACTTCACGTCATTGATAGAGGTGTCATCGACACCACCGATGATCATATTGATAGTACGAGCCGGTGATGGCAGCTTCGGCGGGCCTTAGTGTTCACGTCCTCTAGCGAAGTTGGTTCTCCCCTTATCACTTAACAACTCCTTGAGGTTCTCTTGCCGCAATATGTTTAAGACTTCTTATTTGGGGGATAGAATATTCGTATTTTCTGGTGTTTGTGTTTGATCTCATCTTTGGCGGCCGTTTCACCTCCGAGTTTCTCAATAGCGTAGACTATTCCTGTAATGACCCGGCCGATTGTTTTGAGATTTGTAGCCTCGTTCCCCCATTTACTGCTCATTTTATACTTTATAGCTGTTATGTGACTTGTCGAGGTAGTCGGTTCCGGTTCGGAGAGATTTCGGAACGAATTGAGACACTTAGACTCCATGATGAAAAACTTAAGTTGAAAAGGTTGACCGGATGTTGACCTATGTGTAAACAATCCCGGAATAGAGTTTTGATGATTCCACTAGCTTCGTATGGTAATTTTGGACTTTGGAGCATGTCCAGAAAATTATTTGGAAGTCCGTAGTTAAATTAGGCTTGAAATAGCTTAAATAGAAATTTAAGTTTGGAAGTTTGACCTGTGAGTTTACTTTTTGATATCGGGGTTGGAATCTGATTTTGGAAATTTGAATAGGTATGTTATGTCATTTATGACTTGTGTGCAAAATTTGAGGTTAATCGGGCTTGATTTGATAGGATCCGGCATCGAGTGTAGAAGTTGAAAATTCTTAGTTTCATTAGGCTTGAATTGGGGTATGATTCGTGGTTTTAGCATTATTTGATGTGAGTTGAGGCTTCGACTAAGTTCATGTGATGTCTTAGGATAAGCTGGTATTAGGTCTCTAGATTCATAGGTGTTATGAGTCACAAGCAGGTTTAGTAGAGTCTCGCGGATCGGTAAGGAGATGTTTGTACTTATCTTCGGGAGGCTATGGAACAATTAGGAAAATGTTCACTTCTTTGATTCCTTATCGTGCCCATTGTTGCTTTCGAAATTCTAAACCATTGTCTTTATCTTCTCTCACAGGTGGTGAGGGCACGCACAACTGGATCCGATGATCAGACACCCACACCCCATGTTGGAGCCGCAAGAGGTTGGGGTCGTGACAGAGGCCGAGGAAGACCACGTGGTGCAGCCAGAGCACCTGCGTGAGCTGTTGCAGCAGAGCCACTAGTAGCTCCAGTTGGAGATCAGGCACATGATACGCATGTTACTACCCTTGCACTTCAGGAGACTCTTGTCTAGTTTTTGAGCATGCTTGGAACTCTAACTCAGGCAGGGTTGATTCTACTTACTCCTGCCACATCTCAGGACGGGGAGGAGCACATACTCCCACCGCCCGTACCCCAGAGCCACGGGCCCAGGATGCCCATGCCCCAGAGGTTATACTAGTGCAGCTAGTTGTCCCGGTTTGGCCCAAGGTTAGGGCAGCAGTTTTGGAAGGGGAACAACTCAGGCTCGAGAGGTACAAGAAGTACCTCCCTCCTACTTTCAGCGGTTTGTCTTCAGAGGATGCTCAAGGTTTTCTTGAGGAATGTCATTGTATCCTCCATACTATGGGTATTGCGGAGACTAGTGGGGTTTCTTTTACGGCATTCCAGCTTAGAGGAGCGTCCTACCAGTGGTGGCGAGCATATGAGTTGGATAGTCCGGCTGAGGTAGCTTTACTCACTTAGACTCAGTTTTCAGATATATTCTTGAGGGAATATGTTGCTCAGAGTCTTATAGATGCATGGCGCATAGAGTTTGAGCAGTTGCGCCAGGGTTCTATGACCGTGTTAGAGTATGCGGTCTGATTCCGTAATTTATCTAGGCATGCACCAGCCTTGGTTACTACTGTTCGAGAACAGGTTCGTCGATTTATTGAGGGGGTCCACCCTAGTATCATATTTAGTATGGTCTGAGAGATGGAGATAGACATCACATACCATCAAATGGTGTCAATTGCTAGGATATTGGAGAGTATGCGTATCTGGGAGAGAGAAGAGAGAGAAACTAAGAGACCTTGAGATTCTGGAACGTATAACAGTTCCCGTACCCAAACTGCAGCTAGTCAGGGTAGGGGTTATGGGAGTCACCGTGTTCATTCAGCACTTTCAGCCGCCAGCAGTACTCCGGCCACTCCTAGGACATAGGATCCCTATTATGCACCACTAGTGTCTAGTGTACCTCCAGTACGGGGTGCTTCCAGCGGTCAGTCCAGTCGATCAGGCCCGAACCAATCACAGCAGCCACGACCTCTGGGATCTTATTTCGAGTATGGTGACACTCATCATATGGTGAGGGATTTCCCCAGATTCGGGAGGGGTGCAACTCCATAGATTTCGTAGGCCCCACCTATTTCACAAGGCCCTCAAGCTTCTTAGGCCATGATTATTATACCAGTTGCCACTCCAACTGCACAGCCAGCTAGAGGTGGAGGTCGTACAGGAAGAGGTCACCCTAGAGGGGGAGGCCAGGCCAGATATTATGCCCTTCCTGCTAGGACGGAGACAGTTGTATCTGATTCTGTTATAACAAGTATGGCTCCGGTCTATCACAGATATGCGTCAGTCTTATTTGATCCAGGCTCCACTTATTCTTATGTGTCATCTTATTTTGCCCTGTATTGGGGCGTATCCCGTGATTTTTTGAGTTCTTCTATCTATGTATCTACACTCGTGGGTGATTCTATTATTGTTGACTGTGTATATCGGTCGTGTTTGATTATTATCAATGGTTTTGAGACCAGAGTTGATTTACTATTGCTCAGTATAGCGGATTTAGATATTATTTTGGGCATAGACTGGTTGTCGCCCTATCACGTTATCCTTGATTGTTACGCCAAGACAGAAACGTTGGCTATGCCAGGTCTACCACGGCTAGAGTGGAGAGGTACCTTGGATTATATTCCTAGAAGGGTTTTTTCATTTCTTAAGTTTCAACGAATGATTGAGAAGGAGTGTGATGCGTATTTGTCCTATGTGAGAGATGTTAGTGTTGATACTCCTATCGTGGAGTCAGTTCCGGTAGTAAGGTATTTTTCCGATGTATTTCCAGTGGATCTTCCGGGTATGCCACCCGACATGGATATTGACTTTGGCATTGATTTGTTACCGAGCACCCAGTCTATTTCTATTCCACCATATCGTAAGGCCCCAGCAGAATTGATAGAATTAAAAGAGCAGTTATAGGAGCTTCTTGATAAGGGTTTTGTTCGGCCCAGTGAATCGCCTTGAGGTGCCGCTGTCTTTTCCTTGAGAGATTCCCCTTTACTGCATATTTACTTTTGGTACTACGAGGCGGTTCCTCAGGATATCTCCTTGTACTTCATATTTACTTTTTGGACTACGAGACGGTTCCTCGAGAGATTCCCCTGTACTGCATATCTACCTTTGGGACTAAGAGGCGGTACCTCAGGAGCTCCCCTGTTGTTTACCTCTATTTGTTGTGTTGTTCACTCCTCATTCATTTCATTATATTATTATATCCTCTATCATATTTTTCTATTATTTCCAGTAGGGCCTAACCTGGCCTCGTCACTACTCTACCGAGATTAGGCTTGGTACTTCCGTTGTGGTGTACTCATACTACTCTTCTGCACATCTTTTTTTGCCGATCCAAGTACTTCTTACCAACCCAGATATCAGTGAGCTACCTTTATACAGAGACTTCAAAGTACATTTGTCAACTTGCGTAGACCTCGGAGTCCCCCTCTATCCTTGTCATGTTGTTTCCTTATTTTGTTTGACTCTGATGTATAGAGACACTTACTATTCCTCTTAGAAGCTTATGACTTATTTCTACCGGGTTTTAGGAATTGTATTTAATTGAATTGAAATTTAATTTATTTCAGATTTATATTATATTAATCCGCATTGATAGGCTTAGACTAGGTTCCATCACGACATCCTACAGAGGGAATTTGGGGTAGTGACAATTTTTGTAGGCGACACATAAACATTGGGCATACCTCTTTCGTTTTGGTCAGTCCTTGTCCTTGGAGTAGATGGACCTTCTTCATAGCGGGGTGAAGGATCGGCAACCGCCCTGACATATGGTTGATGTTGTTCCATATTGGATCGCGGATCGGGGTGATCCCTCCTGATATTGTCTTTGTTCCTTTCTGGATTCGGTTTGCACCGATGCTAGACGGTGAGTTGGTTCGTTGAGGTCGTCTTCGTCTGCTCGGACCTCGGCGCAAAAAACATTATGGATTTAGTCCCAAGTGGTTGGGGGATATTTCATCAAATTGCTCAACAGTTTTCTAGTTGCTCCTGAACTATCCCTGCTCAGTTCGTTCTAGAAGCGGCGACCGCCATACCTTCAGACACGTTCAGCAGAGTAAGGGTTTCGCCAAACTTCTTTAGTGAAATAGAGGACACTTGTTCATTGGCGAGATCGTTGCCTTTTATGGCAGTGATGTAGTGAGTCACACGATCCTCAGGATCAGTAGTTCTGTCAAATATCCTAAGGTAAGGAGGCATTTTGAAGGTCTTTGGTATGGCATGCGGGGCAACGTCATCGTTGTACGCCTACTCTACGAACTTGTCAGCGTCCCTTTTTGGCAGCAGCTTAGGAGCGTCCGGTATCTTGTCAACTTGTTCTTGGTGTTCTATCAACTAGTCTCGGAGTGCCTAGTTTTCAGTCAACATTTTTCCATCCTCTTTAGAATGGAAATAAGGGCGCTATGTCACAACCCGCATTTTGGGGTTGTGACTTCGTTCGGAACCGGTGAGAAAGGCTCTTCTGATTCTCTGGCATAGATTTGTCTACTCAGGAAACTTGGGCTTTTTAATTTTAAGCATATATAAGGGGAGTATAGGTGATGAAAGCTTGACCTGCCTCCCCCATACGTGCTGCCACCAAGCCGTATCTAATGAGCGACCTTGAGGGGAACCTCAAGGGCCTGCCTGGATGACTCAAAGGATTGTCCTAGGTATCCATATGAGTTAGGAACTTTGTGGACAATGCGATACCTTCGGGATAGTGTTGGGCACCAAATGGGCACTGGAGGCTCGATGTGTGGGATGGTATGCCCCACGGGCTGCCGAAGTGTTGGACAGAGACCTTCTTGCCGATTGGATACTTGATGCACCTATCCTAGGGGCATCATGTGTCGACTTATAAGGATGTCTTGGGTTCAGCTATGCGAGCAAGGGTCTGTTGGCCTAAACGTGTAGTTTTGGGGCGACACTGCACTAGACGGGATGGAAGTGTGTCGCGAGAGCTATGTATGGGCATGCCCCTAAAATACACATATGACAATGGCTAAGGACTAAAGGTTGCCTTACTCGGGTAAGGCACAAGCCGGGTGCAGATTCATGAGGCGAGTGTCAAGCTTGAGGATTGGGTTGTGCACGTGAGAGCGATGCTCAATCTAGGCGAAGGACAAGACATGTCCTTAGCCAAACCCCAGCGCGCGCATGAATTATGATCCTAAGACGAGAAATGCCACAACTATGTCGAGGCCAAGAGCCTTGACATCATACGGGGGCACAATTGGAGCATGCCTTCTAGGCAGGCTTCACCACAGGCACATGATCGTGCTTGGAAAACCTAGGATAGAAGTTAGGATGGCCTGCAGTGAGAGGAACTGCAGGCGCTGCACGGGCTATTCGGTGCCACTGGCGAGCATAAGAAAGTTAGCATGTGACACGTTGTCACCTGCACGTTAATAATATTATGAGTTATACCTATCATTGGAGGGTTTGGTCGGTTGCACTGCTCGTCTGTTCGTTGTATCATGCAAGCTCTTGCGGTTTCTGTAGTCATGCCTAAAGCGGGTTTGTTGAGGATGCTCGTTAGCTTGTTGGTTAGCCATGCTTCGAGGAGTTCTTTCACAACTGGGGGCGTCCCTTCTTATGTAGTGGAGGCCCATTTTTCTCTGGGTTGTTTTATGATGCAATGTGGGGTAGGTGACCTATCTTGCCTAGGGGATGCATTGGGCGTCGTGTCCTCACCTACTATTTCACAACTTCTGTTGATAGCATTCATGAGGTTGGTTGGGAAGTCACTTGTTATTTTGGTTATTTCTCCTTGGTTACCTGCCATGCAAGGTTTTGTATGCACAATGAAAGGAGATCTCAGGGTTTTTTACGTTAGTAACTTGCGTTAATTGTAGATCTAGAGGAAACTAAAAATTTAGCTAAGATATCCCTACAGACGGCGTCAAATTGTTGGACCAAAAAATATAGTTCTTGGTTCAACTAATTGGTGCTTATGTTTCCCTAAGTCGAGGGTCTCTTAGAAATAGCCTCTTTATCCTCACAAGGTAGGGGTAAGGTTTGCGTACACACTACCCTCCTCAGACCCCACGATGTGGAATATTACTGGATATGTTGTTGTTGGTGGTGGTGGTTCAACTAATTAAATTTATATAAATAAGGGCTAATCTTAGCTAACAATAATATCCCAAAGACGGAGTTCTCGAAAGTTCAATAAATGATACGCAAGTATATTTTGACAATAGCGGCAACATATAAACAATAATCAAGCAACCAAAGGCAATAATATAGCATTAAATTTTGATGAATAGTAATAAATGGCATTTAAGTAAATAGAATGAATGTGTCACCCAAGAAAGGATGCAATCACTGAATGTCCTTTCTAACAATGATGAGTTATGGATGATCCTTTGAATATCTGATTTATTCTCGCATCTAGTCGAGAAATATAGACGAGAATCTTAGTGAAAAGGTGATGTTTGTATACTTGCAATGAAATTCGATTCTCTTTCTAAAGTTAGTTTATTTTTACAAATGAATCTCACATGTCCCCTATCGTTGTGTCTCTTTCTATTTATAGGGAACATATTTCTAAAATTCCTAACAGTACAAGTGCAGAGAATATTCACTAGAATGTTTTCTTTTGTATCCTATCTCGAAACTAGTCTGACGAGCGCACAACATACATTTAAATTGTGCTCGCTAGTCAAATATAGTATAATATAATTATCGTATCCGCAGGGATTGGATTTAAACAGTATTATCGTAATTTGTAGCTAGATTGCTATCCAGGAGGATAAACAGTAAAATTTAACTAAGAATTTAGAGCTAATCGACTAATGACAATCGAAGCAAGGACTAAACAAAGGAAGATATCAATGGGGGAAAATAGGATTTTGATAGAATAGGTGCAATATAATTGTCTGGGATTTAACTCTAGATAATTTACTTCTAATGTTCAAGTGAGTATCGAATTCACTTAATTATCAATACAAATGTTTAGTAGAAATTCCTCTCTCGATTAAGTCTCAACCTCACAATATAAACCAATTTAAGCTCGGTGAAGATATGCAAGAATTCGTAATGGACTGATATTTAGGAGAACCTCTTTCGATTATCCTCTTAACTAGGTTTAATCAAGCATCTTTTGATTATTTAGAAGAATCTATGAACTCAACCAACAATATAGTACAAATATATCACAAGTTATGCCTCTTTCGATTACAAGAACAAGCGAATATAGATACAATAATTAAATCTTCCAAAAATGATTCAAATACATAAAAATAGAGTTATAATTCACAAACAACCATCAATACACAAAATCCATCAATACCCAAAAGATTCTACTCCATAGACATGGAGGAGTTCTTCACAAATGAAATAAAAGTAGATAAAAACATAAATACAATCCAAACCCGGATCTTGAATGAGGAAGGAATGATGAAATCCTTGTGCTTGTGTTCTTAAAACTCTTCATTAGCCTCCCTAGGTCGAAATCTGTCCAGAAGTGTGTCAAAATGGTGTTTTGGGGTATTTAATCCGCCCCAAAACACATCCCGGACAAAACTACCCTTTTCTTACCGAAATAGGACTTTTCTCAGACAAGACATGTGCGGTCGCGCACTTGGTCGTGCATTTTGCACATTTTTCTGCATCAAGTGAGCGCCCAGGTGTACGATCGCGCACTTGGTCGTTCACGTTGCACATTATTCTACCCCAAGTGCGCGCCCAAATGCGCGATCTCGCATTTGGTCGCGCACCTGGATCCATTGTGAATTTGGAAAAACGTAACATATGAAAGTTGTATCCCATTTAAGTAGCTTTCCAACGATATATTATGGAGCCTAAATGGATTTGTGAGCGAAATGTTATGTGCATTTTACTGGAGAATGCACAGTATGCCTGCTCGATTCTTCGTTTCGTTCTTAAAGTGCACTATCATCCATTGATCCCCGAACATGATCCCAACTTAACCCTTGGGATTTTACTCAGACTTCAAAGCTCTAAAATAGCATGAATTCATGCCACAACATCTACATAGCTCGGAATCACTCCTACATGGCATAAAACACACAATAAGTGCAAAACACACCTAACTAAAGCTTAACATAAGTAAAGTGCAGTGAATTAGAGTGAAATAAGCAACTAAAACATAGGATTATAGCCTACCATCAACACCCTACACTTTAACCATTGCTCGTCCTCGAGCAATCAAACTACACTTCACATAGACATGATCTTTTTACCCAACTCTCCTAACTCATCACACCAAGAATATTTAAAATAAACTAAGCACAATAGCATAACATCCCAGCCTCAACAATTAACTCACAAGTACCACGCATTATTTACAGCTCGGACACTTACTATAACATAGAGATCAAGAATTACCTTTCCTTCTTGAATCAAGTTCCCTCACAACAAAAGAGAGTAGTTGCACACACAATCGAATTTAAGAATAATTAGGAACTCAATATAGAAAGATTTCACTCACTCTCAGAAATAACATTCATATGCCACAAAAGATGAACCATAGGCTTGACCATAGTGTACTACTCAACTAATCGAGCTCATTCAGTCAAGGATCAAGTAAGACTTTAATTGGTTGTAATGTAGGTTGCGGGATAGGTAGGATACATTTAGATATAAGAGTGACTACACATCCCTAAGCACTTTAATATATACAATTTATCATTCAAAACCCCACACTTATGTCAAACCATAACTCCATCTTCACGTCAATATACATTAACTCCCAACTTCTTTAAGCACACTTACATCGAGAGTTACCACTATCAATGAATATAAACTAATTTTTTTTTTATTTTCTTTTTCGATTCAAGTGGCTCATACTTTTTCACAACAGTGCACATTTCTTCTTATTTTAATAGTTCCACTCAAAATCCAAACCAACCACCCCACACTTCAACTTTTACAAAATTCATACCCAATTCAAGTGCTCACGAGAGGTAAATGGTTCAAATAGATGGTCAATTCAAACAATAGGGTAAGGCTTGTAATGTGGTTTTCAAAAAAACAAGAATATAGGCTCAAAGGAGGTTAACTAAGATACATAACAATTTGGTGGGTAAAAGCATATAGTTGGCTCAACAAAGAAATGCCTATATCACTTCCAAGACTGAATAAAACTACTACTTCGCTTTGCAAATACACGGGGCAGGCTCTAGACATCAATTGGAATGCACTAAATACATAAAACCTCACACACATATGGCACATAACTCACTCAGGATCGGACACATCAAGACACTCTAGTCAAAGCAGCTAAGCAAAGTTAAGATCATACAATTTAAGGTAGTTATACAAAATTCCAAAACTGAGCCTAAGCGTCACAACTAAAGCACTTACTATTCTCAAGGCATAAGTAAGTCAAGAGATATTGCTTTCATTTAAAATCATAGCACAAGATCTCCTGATCCTAAAAATATAAAACTAACTACACCTAGTTCAAACAAAACCCTTGGAAAAGAACCGCGACACAAAGAAAAACCAAGGGGGAATTAATATACTACCTAACAAAATAAAATCTTTGTCTTTTTCTTTCGACTTTAATCCCTCAAGAAACCCGTCGAATGATATCCATCGTCGGGAAAAATTGAAAATTTTAAAAACTTTAAATCAAATGAATTACAAAAAACACATATAGACATTTAAACATATATGCATCCCCACCCCCACACTTTAAATTGGGTCATGTCCCTATGACACACAAATAAAAAGAAAGAGGTAAGGATAACTTCCTTGAACATCTAGTCGGAGTTTGAGTCAAAGTTGTGCTCCATCCCTCGCGCCCGAACTAATGCACACATCCATGCAGACAGCCTCTTCTCGGCCTTCCTTGGTACACCCCACACTTATATTTTTTGCTCACCGCAGTCTTCTCTTTCTCGCTTTTCACTTTCCACACAACACTAGAAGCTAGCTTCTCCCTTTTTACCCCTGGTTATACATCCATATCAAAAATCACAGTCTCTTCGCCTACTCTAAGCATGAGTTTTTTCTCATGTATATCTAATATTGCTCTACCCGTTGCTGGGAGTGGTCTTCCTAGGATAAGGGGGACCTCCTTGTTCTCTTCCATATTAACCACTATGAAATCCATAGGAAATACAAACTTATCTACTCGAACTAAGACATCTTCAACTATTCCCTCAGGCATTAGAGTCATTTGGTCTGCCAGCTGCAAAGATATTGGTGCAGGCCTTATCTCTCCAATCTCTTTCTCTAGTTTTCTGTAAATAGATAGAGTCATTAAATTAATTAAGGCACCAGAATCACATAAAGACTTATCAAAATTAGTAGTGCCTAAAGAGCAAGGTATAGTAAAACTCCCTGGATTTCAACACTTTTGTGGGAGTTTGTTTTGCAATATTGCACTACAATGCTCTACGAGCTTGACCACTAAGGTCTCATCTATTTTCCTCTTCTTTGTCAGAATCTCCTTCAAGAACTTGGCATAAGCCGACATTTGTGAGAGCACTTCTGTGAATGGTAGGTTTACATGAACTTGTTTCAGCACATCTAGGAATCTCTGAAACTATTTGTCCAGCTTTTCTCAACTTAGCTTTTGGGAAAAGGCAGCGCAGGCATATGCTTGCTCTCATCATGTTCCGATCTTCTTGATTTTTCTTCCTTCATTTACTCAATTTTCACCGGGCCTTTATTCTTTTTATCAGCATCGCCCTTCAATTGCTTCTCACTTTCTTTTTCAAAGTTCACATAATTTTGGATCGGGGTGGGATCTTTCAACACTTGCCCACTTCTCAGAGTTACAGCATTCACTATTTCTTTGGGATTTCTCTCAGTATCAGCGGGAAGTGTTCCTGGGGCTCTCTCCGACATTAGAGTAGCTAAGTGCCTAACCTTTTTTTCCATTCTTTGAAAAGATGTACTCAATTCTTTGATAGATGCATCATGGGAATCAAGCCTCTCATCTGTCTTGATAATGAAGCTCTTCATAAGATCTTCCATGCTAGATTGATCCGATTATGGAGAGTGATATTGTTGCCTATGTTGATTTTGAAAACCTACAGCTCCTTGTTCTTGGAATATGGGGTTGTTCTGTTGCCATGCATTTGCAGTACCCCCAGGTGAACTCCATGAAAGGTCGGGGTGCCTCTAACCCATTGCATTGTAGTTTCTTACTGCATTCACTTCCTCAGTTGAGGCTCGACACTCATGGGTAGGGTATCCTCTTCCACATATATCGCAAGTTGTATGGTATACATTGTGCATCAAAGCTACAGTTAGTTTTTGTATTTCCTTATCCATAGCATCAAGTTGTACTTGCGCAGATAGTAGTTAGTAGCATCAACTTGGTGAACACCAGTTGATTTTCTTCTTTCCACACTCTCAAAGGGCTGCCACTGATTAGCATCTTCTGATACCTCATCAAGAATTGTAACTATTCCCTATGGAGTCTTCTTTATAAAAGGGCCTCCAACTGCATTGCTTAATATTCTACCGAGGTCGGTGTCAATCCATCCCAAATATCTTGGAGTTGTATCCATAGTTCAATTCCGTTATGTTGACACCTTCTAACTATCTCCTTAAAACCTCTCACATGCTTCAAAAACAGTTTCATTCTCTTTCTGGCAGAAGTTATGGATTTCTCTTCTAAACCTGCCCGTCTTGGCTGAGAAAAAATATTTATCAAGAAATTTTCTAGTAATTTCCTCCCATGTTCTAATTGATACATTTAGCAAGCTTCGAAGCCACTGCTTTGCATCATCTTTAAGTAAAAAGGGGAATACCCTTAAATACACTGAATCTTGTCATACCTCATTGTAATGAAATGTGTTCATAATCTCCTCGCAGTCCATCAGATGCGTGTTTGGATCTTCATTCATTTTCCCTCTGAAAACTCAGCTGTTTTGAATGTTTTGAAGCAAACCTTGATTTAACTCGAAATTATTTGCTGCAATTGGAGGTGGTCTAACACTTTAAAATTCTTGATTGTAGATTGGTCTGGCATAGTCATCCAATGCTCTACCAGGCCTTGGTAGCGCATTCTGGAACTGGTCTTCAATCAAGGGTCAATTTAGATTGAATCTTCGACCCCTATTGTCTTCGACAGTTTTCTCAGCGGCTCTATGGGTTGCCTCAACTGCTATCCTGGTAGTTGTCTCTACCTCATTGTCATCGTTATTAGCCATGTGTTCTTTGGTTGAAGGTTTCCCCAAGAACCTTACGGTGAACTCCTTCTCCTTCCTCTGTTACCGCAAGTGTTTTTCCAATTCCTAGTTATAGGGTATTACTTCCTTACAAGAAGATCATGTCATACACCACGAAATTATCCTATTTCCTGCACATGGAGGAGAAACTCGTGAAGAATTAAATAAAAAAACTAAAAATTAATTCCTGAATTAGCACTACAAACTATTTCAAAGGACATTTGATACACTCTATGGATTCTTCAAGACATAATCATGAGTATTCATTGGCGCTACAAGTGCAACTGTGCTTCTATGAATACATCAACATAACATCATTTCACAGCAATATAATGCAGTACTGTTTGGCACAACTATTTACTTCTTCTGCTGTGATAGTTTTGAACATACTGGTGGTATTAGCATGTTACCATGCTCATTCTGGGGGTTGTTCGACAACTTACAAATTCAATACTTCAACAAGGCAGGTTTTAGTTTCCAACAGACTCATTTGAAGCTTGAACATGAATACATCACAATAAGTTCGACGCTGAATTTCAGTTCTTCAGCACCATATTGAGGATATCCGACAACTAATTCTTTACGATATATGGATTAATACATACCTACTCCATTGGATTGCAACAAATGATGCCTGGTGAGAGCATTGTTGGTACTACATGAAATTGTTTGCAATTGGTATGTGGATTTATAGTCGTCGGCAGCAATTGGATGTTTCAAATTATTTGATTTGTAATTTTTATTTATCATTACGCTACTGCTCCACTGTATTGGGTAGCAATAGCCATTGGTTTTGTTTTATTATTTGTACTTGGACAGTTTGTACCTTTGACCCAGTTTGGGAATTATTATGTATAACAACTACTAGGTGAATAACCTAGTGGTATATTTGCTAAAAATAAAAATATAAAAACAAATATTTAAAAACAAAACTATTTCAAACACTATTAATTTCCAATCCCCGGCAACGGCAACAAAATTTGGCAAGCGCAAAACACACACTTAAATTGTGCTCGCTAGTCAAAGATATTATAATATAATTATCGTATCCGCAAGGATTGAATTTAAACAGTAGTATCGTAGTTTGTAGCTAGATTGCTAATCAGGAGGATCAACAGTTGAGATTATATGATTAAAAATAAAATTTAACTACGAATATAGAGCTAATCGATTAATGACAATCGAAGCAAGGACTAAACAAAGGAAGATATCAATGGAGGAAATAGGATTTTGATAAGATAGGTGCAAGATAATTGTCTGGGATTTAACTCTAGATAATTCACTTCTAACGTTCAAGAGAGTCTCTCGAATTCACTTAATTATCAGTACAAATATTTAGTAGAAACTCCTCTCTCGATTAAGTCTCAACCTCACAATATGAACATTTTTTAAGCTCAGTGAAGATATGCAAGAATTTGTAATGGATTGGTATTTAGGAGAACCTCTTTCGATTATCTTCCTAACTAGGTTTAATTAAGAATTCAACTAGCCTCTTTCGATTACTTAGAAGAATCTATAAACTCAACCAATAATATAGTGCAAATATATCACAAGTTATGCCTCTTTCGAGTACAAGAACAAGTGAATATAGATACAACAATTAAATATTTCAAAAATGATTCAAATACATAAAAATAGAGTTATAATCCACAAAACATCATCAATACACAAAATCCATCAACACCCAAAAGATTCTACTCCATAGACGTGGAGGAGTACTTCCCAAAATAAATAAAAGTAGAGGAAAACATAAATACAATCCAAACTCGGATCTTGAGTAAGGAAGGAATGATGAAATCCTTGTGCTTGTGCTCTTCAAACTCCTCCTTAGCCTCCTTCGCCTCCCTAGGTTGAAATCTGTCTGAAAGTGTGTCAAAATGGTGTTTGGGGGTATTTAATCAGCCCACAAAACACATCCCGGACGAAACTACCTTTTTCTTAGCGAAATAGGACTTTTTTCGGACAGGACATGCGCGGTTGCGCACTTGGTAGTATATTTTTCATTTTTTTCTACCTCAAGTACGCGCCCAGGTGCGCGATCGCACACTTAGTCGTGCACTTTGCACATTATTCTGCCCCAAGTGCGCGTCCAGGTGTGCGATCGCGTACTTGGTCTCGCACCTGGATACGTTGGGAATTTGGGAAAATGTAAAACATAAAAGTTGTAGTCCTTTTAAGTATGTTTCCAACGATATATTCTGGAGCCCAGACAGATTTTTGAGCGAAAGGTTATGTGCCTTTTACTAGACAATGCGTAGTATGCCTGCTCGATTCTTCGTTTCGTTCTTAAAGTGCACTATCATCCATTGATCCCCGAACACGATACCAACTTAATACTTGGGATATTACTCATAATTCAAACCTCCAAAATAGCATGCATTCATGCCACAATATCTACATAGCTTGGAATCACTCCTACAAGGCATAAAACACACAATAAGTGCCAAAAACACGCCTAATTAAATCTCAACATAAGTAAAATGCAGTGAATTAGAGTGCAATAAGCGACTAAAACAGGATTATAGCCTACCATCGTAGGCCGTTACAATTTTGTTAAAGATGCTCAACCTCGGCCTCGATGACAACTCCTCGACTTCAGTCTTGCTGACTCTTCGACTGCGGCCTTCACTGATAATTAGATTACTTTGACGCGTGGCATCCCAGGAATGTTTTACTAATACCATTTCGACTAAAGATGGATTTTAACCCATACAATCATAGGATTAAACTATTCATAGGAAATTACCAGTTGTATTCAACAACAAATTTGGAGACTCAATGAATCCCAAGGACAACTACATTGATTTTATATCAATGGATACAAGGAAGCCGATTAAGGAGGATATAAATAATTAACCCAAATAGCCGCTTAATCAACTGTTTAAATTAAGCATAATTAGCGGATGCATAATATATGTATAATATTTGTATAGCCGTGTATAATTTATCTATAATTTTTATATAACTGTTAGAAAAAGTAAACAATGAATATATATGGCTATTTGTGTAAAGATCCCTAAAGATTTTATAGTGTTGCAACTATTGGAGGCCCATATGGTGGGTTATGGTTAGGGGTGCTTATCGGGCGGATAAATACGCTTAAGGGTTCGGCTTATCGGTAATCAGATTATAAATGTAATAATTTGCTAGCCATCCAATAAGACAACGGGAGGATTGGTATCTGATTGACAATTATCGGGCGGTTATCGGGCAATTTATCGGCTAAACCAAATAGAAAATTTTTGAACAATCAATACCAAACAGCCAAATGCATTGTTCAAACCGTCTCTGTTAGTTATAGTAGCTTTTCCTTATTAGAAGCCAAAGACGACTGCCAATGCCATTAGCTACAAACAGACAACAGTTCTATTGAGAATTAGAAGGGATTTAGCTATTTAGGTTTTAATAGTACTTTAAATACATATGGGTAAAAGTATAAATATAAAAATTTTAAATGGGTTAACAGTTTACCCGATAAGAAAATTGAGTAATCCGCCACCAAACCGTTAAGTTCTTAATTATAAAATCTCAATACATTCAACATCCATTACCCCGATAATCTGATACCAATAAGTCAATAAGACATCGGTTCGGTTCGGTTCGGTTCAATTCAGTTAACAGTTTTGATTCGGTTTTGAACATCCCTAGTTATGGTGCATCGCTTTATTTGGCAAGGGAGCCGGGGTGGGTCTATCACTCATCTTCTAATTAATCCCTGCATCACTTGTGGATCTGCATGCAAAAGCCCAACAATATTATAATTAGCCAACAACTCAATAGAAATAATATCAAATTACCATTCTAAAGGCTTCGATTTAGGAATTAGTTAATGTGTCCTGAATTTTAGTTTTTCAGTCCAATTCTTTTGGGCATAAATGTCCTAAATTATCCTAAAATTAAATTTTTAGGTTTTAATTTTCAGAACAAAATTAATACTGACTAGTCTCAAAGTAGCTAACTCTACGGATAGTTGTTTTTGAACTTCCCAATGACTAATTAGTTCCAATTTTAGTAACATGTATCTATCTATTTATTACCACTCATGGTTTTTGTTAATTTTCTAGATGGCCTTAAAACTTATGATATTATATAATTGAATAATGACGTATGTAGATGAGTTTAGACAATTAACAGTATAATGTAGGGACATGCTTGCGGGAAACACCTAAGTTCGTAAATTCAACACTTGCGTGAAACAATCGGAAGAAGTTTACGTTATGTAGGGTTGTAGACTTGTAGTTCTTATATGTTGCAATTAAATTAGAAGAATTAACCTAAATAGCCAGTTATCTAATCGTTTAAATTAAAATAATCGACTGATATATAATAATATATAAATATATGTATTATTGCATATAATAAGTGTATAATCTTTACAATTCCAATTAGAAAAAATAAATAGTGAATCAAGTCGATTATTAAAGGTCCCATTAAATTATGCAAACTAGATGTATAGTTCTAATCTCATGAAAGGATTTTTTTTCTCCCGGCACCCACTATTTTCGAGTCTACCCATAGAATTAACTAATAACCTTCTATAATAGTTTAAATTATGTTAAAAATATAAAAGTACTTATATATACATCAAACAACCTAATGTAATATGTTAAAACTACATAGATAATAATTTTTTTTTTACCCTTAAAATGGAGTAACAATTGAATTTATATGCGGTTTTAAGGATACATGAATTAATTTTATACACAGTGAGAAATCAGATTAATGTGGAAGTAAACAACATAAAGATAAATGCAAACCACGCAAGTTGAATAATCTTAGCTTTGTGAGGTTAATCTCCTTCGAGCTAAATGTAATATTATCGACGCCGGAATAAAATGAATTGTGACAAAGCTACAAATAACAGCATATTGCCTTTTGATGTGTATTACAATGTTCTCTTCTGAATTACTAAGTTCCCTTTATATATTAAGGGAGAGACCTTCCTTTTAAGATATTATTTTATTCTATAAATAACATAAGTCCTTGATTTTGAAGACCGTTGGCTCCATTTCTTACTAATTCTGTGATTTCTGCCATAATGATTGGTTAATGGCGAGAATTACGGACCCTTGTCGGATGAGTTGGCAATGCTTTTCTTCGAGGCCGTTAGAAACAGGACCAGTTATGCCTTTGATAAACTCAAGGGCAAATCTGATGGTCTTGATGGTTGGTTTTAACGATGTTTTGAGTACGAAAATATCACATTCCGATATTGGCTGACCATGATGGACATCAGATCGATCTTCGAACTTCGATATCGAGCTCGGTTTTACCTATAACTTCGATCTCTGCCCAATTATAATGTGCAGACCCTGGCCTACCATTTCATATGCTTGTTCGAGCATCGAGCTCGGTTTTACCCGTATACAGATAGTCCCCTCATTTTCTATAGAGTAGGCGACGAGAAATGATATGAGCCCATGGTTCTTACTTCGATAAATCATGACATAAGTGGCAAAAGGTAATTGAAATATCTCATAGGTCCAGTCATCAAGGCAATAAATGTGTGTTAGTTAACGGTCGGCCATTTCGGGATGTGAACCGTTGTTTGAGAAAACTTTAAATATTCTTCAACCCATTCATTAGAACTTTTACATTCAAACTCTTCTCTTGTGTTCTAAGAAAGCTTCATCACCTTCATCTTCTGGTTTTCTAGCTTAGCCTCAAAACTTCTTCTCTTCTAGTTCTTTGAAAATTTACATAAGTTATATGCTAAGCTCGCCTCCTCCTTTACCAACACTTTTTTTTCTCCATTATTTATAAGAAATGGAAAAGACTTCAAAATCCGTTCCTCAAAAAGAAACACCTTCTTCCTCGAAACCATCTGAGAACGTTCTGCATGTTGCTACTGAGGAATTGATACCGGAACCCCCTCTAAAATTGTACGTCCCTGCGGGGTTCCCAACCGGGGCTGACCTCAAGGTTGAGAAGACCCCCATGGTACCGGGTCGGTGTAAGTCGGTCTCGAGGTACACATGTACGATTACTGCCATATGGAGGGGTTTTTAAGTGTTTACACTTACCCTTTCACGCTCAGTCCTTTAGACCCAGTTATCATAGCCTTTTGCAAAAGGTATGAGGTGACCTCGGGGCATATTCATCCTTCATTTTGGAGGATCATTATTCTGCTTCATTTCTTTGTGAGCATGATCGAGGGGTATCCATTTACCATCGACCACCTTATGCACATGTATAGCCCTCGACTTTACTGAGGGGGATTAATCAAGCTCGCACATCGAGCCACTAAGGATTTATTCTCGGGCATCGACGAGGATCGGGACTGGGGTTGGTTGGGCTAATTCGTTCGAGTGAGAATCTCGGACTTAATCCCGGCTGCGGACATGACATTTCTTAATAATTGGGTCATGAAACATAACTTTGCCTTCAAGATTTCTTTTATTGCTTTTCTTTTCCCTTTCTTCTCATCGATGTTATGTAATGATGTAGTCGTTGCCCAGATGCCGGATTCCATTCCTCGACTCAAGGAGTGGGTCAAGGACATTGCGACACAGACACCTTATTCCGAGCACTTATGGTGTGAGCTCTCGAAGGTCCGATGGGAGGCCTATAATCATGGTGAGAATTTTTCCCTAATAATATATTTGATCTTAATTTCACATCATTTATCTATGAATCGTTTTACTTTATTTTTGCAGGTTTACCAAAAAGATGTCGAAATGAGGCCTTCATCAGCTAATGATACATATACGTCGATCCCCCTGCTCCGAAGAAGGATAAATAGAAGAAAAGAAGAAAAGCTCCGAGTTTCTCGAGCCATGAAAAGAAAATACCAAGGAAGCAGTTGGCGCGCAAACCTAAAGACGCTAGCTCCCGAGAACTTCCATTGGACTCACTCCATCAGTTAAGGGATGATTCCGAAGAAGAAGAAGATTCTGAATTGGTGGCCCCCATGAGAAGCGATTTCGAACTGCCTCAAGCCACGGAGGTTATAGAAGAAGCAGAGGCTGAAGCCTCCGAACCAGGGAGGGTCAAGACAATTTTTCCCCGAGCTAGGGAGGTCAAAAAATAGACTATGACTGGTACTTCTCGGTCAGATATAATGTGCCTAAGGTGGAACTTGGGGTGATTGATCTCTATGGGTCGACTTCGTTTACCGATTCTATGATAAACGAGGCTCAGACTTTGAAAGGTAATCTTGGAAAAGAGGCCCAAAGAGCAGCAGATTCTTTCCACAACTTCTTCAATGGCCTGGATTCTACCATCTCGGAGGATGTTACCGGGTTGGGTGACTTACGGGTACCAAAGAAGACACCATCCCCGGAAGCTGGCGGGCCTTCTTCAAGCCAAAATTAGTGAATCGGCTCTCTGTTCTGAGTGTTGATCGTACTCGGAGATGAGCAATTTTTATGTCCATTCCGGAGGATGAACGAGTTCTCTCTGCCTCGGTGGGGATTTCCAGTTACCTTCAGTTCTTGGTGACCGAAGAGGATCAAGCTAAAATGAACGAGATGGAGGCGCCTTGCCTGTTCAATGAAACTCAACAAGCGCTGAATCGGGTAACTTCGAATGTCCCTTCATTATATACTTAGATATAATCATGAATAATTGTAACATTTCCCTTTATCCTTGCGGGCCTCGGTGCTTCATCACAAGGCCTTTCTCCGATACTAAGAGGAGTTCAAACGACACGAGGCCGAGACTCGGGAGGTTGCTGAGAAAAGGGATGCATACAAGCTTTTAAGTGAAAAATCGCAGGCTGAGCTAGAAGCGGCTCGGAAGGAGCATGCCGACCTGGTCGAGAAGGTAAGGAGAGTTTTTGAAGTAAGTGATGATAAGTCAAACTCAATGGCTAACGGTCTGAACTCGCAAGTTCAAAAGAAACTGCTCCAGATATAGCAGCTCTGAGGGGAGGTGGACACGGTCAAAGTCGAGGGCGAAGAATGGAAGAAGAACATGGATCGCCTGGCTTCGGAGAAAGAGACTGCCCAAGCACAGCTGTCGTCGGCTGAGGTTTAACTTCGGGCTATAAAGGAGAAAAACTTGGTGCAGGATAAAACGATCGAAGGACTGCAATCACATCTGAACTCGGTTGTTTTTGGTCAAGAGAATCTGGCCAAGGAGCTCGAGGCGGTCAAGTAAGAGGTTGTCGTGGACAAGACCGAGTCTGATGAAACATTGGCCTAGTTCAATAGCGATGTCGAGCCCATTCAGGAACAAACCAGAAACATGGTGAAGCATATTAGGTGGGAATCCCGAAAGGAGGCCCTCAAGGGAGTCCATGCTCAGAATTTTGACATATTGGCCAAAAACGAGAATGCCAAGATATGCGAAGCCAAGGACAGGAAGTTGGCTTATCCCGAGGAGTCTGAAGAGTCGGGTGAGTCTGATTAGCGAAGACCCCGTAGGATACGACGTAGCCCCCGATGAGGATTAGGCCAGATTTTTCACTTTTTGTACTACCTTTTTGTTGAGATAGTTCGGCCTTTGTAAAAAACATGTATCGGGGATATTCAGCCCTTGAAAAGAAATTTTGATATATATATATATAATGCTTTTCCCTTTTATGGCTTTTGAATTTTTCCTTTGCTCTTTTATTTGTATTCGCAAAGGTTGAAATGACTTAGTATGAAATAGTTAGGTTTTGTTCGAACGTTCGACCAAACCATGCCTTTAACGCTGCTTTGTGTCAAGGCATTGTAGGGATTCAGTGTTACCGATAATTTTTCCCCCAAAATATCTTAGGTTTATATCTTGGCGAGGGTAGCCTTTAGAACCGGTTATAAAAAAGAATATTTTTAAGGGCTTGTTTTTGTTACGAGTCTCGGATGTCTCCCAGCCATGTTAATATGGCCGTAGCCTTTTTTATTCGGGTGTCGCCCAGTGGGCTCGATATCCCGAGTTATCCGGGCATGCCTAAGATAACAGTCCCCGAATAGAGGTGTTGTGGCTTGTAAAATTTGGGCGTCACCAAATAGGTCTTGTGCCCCGTGATCTGATAGTTCGGACTATCTAAGATTATTTTCGGTCGGCAGTCCCCGAGTGAATGTTCGAACTCGGATTAAGGAGGCCCTTGGGCTCGGTAACTTTAGGGGATCGGGTATAGGAAATTCTTTAAACAATGTGGTATCAAGAAATATTTTAAAGGGCAAAAATGTTCATATGCAAGGAAAAGTCTTCTTTTTTATTCTTGAGCACGATGGTTGTACATGTATATATGTTTTGTTCCAGGGCTCAATCGTTCTATGCGGGTATAGTTCATTTGACCGTTTGGCCCTTACAATAAATTCTATTGGTCGGGCCTCATTGATCAAAACTTTTCTTTCCTTACTAAAGTCGATATCCGAGGGTATTTTCCCCCAGCGTTCAAGGCTGACCGAAGTGAGTCCTCGAATGTTGTAGTGATCATTGTCACCGGTTCGTAGTCGGCCTTCAATTCTAAATTAGTACGATTTACTTATTGCCTCATTAAAAAACTTGCCGGAAAACCCATTTAGGACAAAGCTGGTTTAAGGGAAAAAGAGTGCAACACGTGCTTTCAGACCTAGGATCTCGTATCATCCTTTGTTGGATACCTACAAGAGTTATTTTGAAGCGTAAAAAAATAAAATTAAAAAAATGGGGGTCGTACCTTAGCAATAATATCTCTTTAAGTGAGTTAGATTCCAGTTGTTCGATAATTGTTCACCGTTCATTATAAAGAGCTTGTAGGATCATTTTCCAGTGATCTTGATAATTTGGTACAGTCCGTCCTAATTCGGTCCTAATTTCCCTTCATTCGGGTTTTGGGTGCTCAGTGTGATTTTCCTTAGTACCAAGTCCCCTGTATTTAAGTGTCGAAGGTTGGCCCTTCGATTGTAATATCTTTTGATTCGTTGTTTCTGGGCAGCCAGTCGGACGAGGGTGGCTTCGTGCCTTTCATCCAATAGCTCCAGGCTCGTGCTCACAGCCTCGTCGTTTGATTCCTTTATTGCGTATCGGAATCTGATGCTTGGTTCTCCAACCTTGACCGGTATTAATGCTTAGGTACCATAAACCAAAGAAAATGGGATGGCCTCGGTACTGGACTTCGAGGTTGTTCGGTATGCCCATAGGACCTCGGGTAGCATTTTCTTCCATTTGCCTTTGGCGTCGGTTAACCTCTTTTTAAGGCGTTGTAGTATGGTTTTGTTGGTAGATTCAGCTTGTCCATCCCAACTAGGGTGATAGGGTGTCGATAGGATCCTTTTGATATTATGGTCTTCAAAGAATTTGGTTACTTTGCTTCCGACGACTTGTTTCCTATTATCGCATACAATCTCGGCTGGCATCCCGAATTGGCATATGATGTGGTCCTAAATGAAATCGATGACTACCTTCTCCCGTACCTATTCATATGCCTGGGTTTCCACCCATTTAGAAAAGTATTCAGTCATAAACAATATAAATCGAGCCTTACCCAGTGCCCATGGAAGGGGGCCGACAATGTCCATTCCCTACTTCATGAACGGCCATGGTGACAAAACCGAATGCAGTAGCTCCCCAGGTTGATGAATCATCGGAACGTGTCTTTAGAATCCATCACATGTTTGAACGAATTCCTTTGCATCGTTTTCCATGTCGATGTAGTAGTAACCGGCTCTGATTATATTTCGAACCAGTGATTCGGCGCCCGAATGATTTCCACAGGTACATTCATGGATTTCCCTCAGAACGTACTCAGTATCCCCTGTACCTAGACATATTTCAAGTGGGCCATCGAATGATCTTCTGAACAAGGTTCCGTCTTCGGACAAGCTAAATTGGGCTGCCTTTGTACGCAGGACCCTCAATTATTTCGGGTCCGAGGGTAGTTTTCTGGTCCTGAGATATTCCACATACTTGTTCCTCCAGTCCCAAGTTAGGCTCGTTGAGTTGATCTCGGCGTGGAATTTTTCCACCACCGATATCATAAGTTGCATGACTTCTCCCAAGTTAAACTCGTTGTCTTCGACCAACGATCCTAAGTTAGCGAGGGAATCAGCCTCGCTGTTTTGATCCCGAGGTACATGTTGCAAAGTTCATTCCACGAACCGATATAATGTCACATGTAACTTGTCCAAGTATTTTGCATTAGTTCTTCCCTGACCTCTAATGTTCCACTAACTTGGTTTACCACAAAGAGGGAGTCGCACTTGGCTTCGATCACCTCTGCCCCCAAGCTTTTGGCTAATTCAAGCCCTTGCTCTTCTCGAACCAAGACTCCACTTACCGCTATCTCCGAGACCGCTAGGTACAAGAACAATTATTTATCTGTCTTTGGTGTGTGAAGCATCGATGGGCCGATAAGTATCTCTTGGTCTCCTCCAGAGCTCGTTGACATTCCGGAGTCCATGAGAAGCTATTCCTTTTTTTCAGCAGTGCGAAGAATCGGTGGCTCTTATCGTATGACCTCAAAAAAACTCTACCCAGGGCGGCTATGCGCCCTGTTAGCCTTTGCACAACTTTTACGTTGTCCATGACCGTAATATCTTCGATAGGTTTGATCTTGTCAGGGTTGATCTCGATCCCTCGATTGGATACTATGAACCCGAGGAATTTCCTGATCCGATTCTGAGTGCATACTTCTTTGGGTTTAACTTCATATTGTACTTCTTTAATATGATGAAGGTTTTCTGCAAATGTTTTAAATGGTCCTCTTCTCGCAGGGACTTAACTAACATATCATCAATGTAAACTTCCATCATTTTTCCTATTTTTTTCCTTGAACATCCGAATTACTAGACGTTCATAAGTGGCATCGGCATTTTTTAATCTGAATTTTATTACGTTATAGCATTACGTGCCATATTTAGTGATGAATGAAGTTTTTTCCTGCTCATCCGGTTCATCCGTATTTGGTTATACCAGGAATAGGCGTTGAGAAAACTGAGGATCTCGTGGCCGACTGTTGCATCGATCATGCGATCAATGTTGGGTAAAGGGAAAGAGTCATTGGGACATGCTTTGTTCAAATATTTATAATCTATGCACATTCTTAATTTGTCCCCTTTTTTTTAACCTCCTGAATGGACCCTATTTTAAGGAGTTTAGATACCCCGTCCTTGATGAAAATATGTTTTACTTCGGACTGAGGCCTCCACTTCTGCTTGACCGGATTGATTTTCGGGTCCAAGCTTAGCTTGTGAGTGGTTATCTCCGGTGGGATCCCTATCATATCAAGATGGGACCAAGAAAACAATCCATGCTAACTATAAGAAACTGAATAAAGTTTTTCCTGAGCTCGGGAGTTAATTCTGTGCCCAGTTATACCTTTCGATCGAGTAGATGCTCGATTATAACTTGTTCCAACTCTTCGATAGTCGATTTGCTTGTGTTAGAGTCATTTAGGATTATAAAAGATCGGGGAACCCAGTAATCATCGTCTTCATAAGTCTTCAGCTTATACGATTTGATTGCGGACGATATTGGTGATTGCTATTTGGCCTCTAGGTTTGCGCTCGAATTCAGTTCCTTCGATGTTGTGAGTGTTAATATCGGAATCACTTCTTCGACGGCAAACATCTATTTTTCGGCCAGTTGTTCCCCGTAGGTTGTCTTAATCCCTCCCCCC
>AWOL01S0023409.1:26313-38599 GCA_000715115.1 Nicotiana otophora | reverse complement strand
GCCAAACGACTCGGAACTAGCCAAACATAATATAAATCGATCAATCTATTGCTCAAAAGTTCACATCTCCACTATTAAAGTGATTACCCAACCAAAATTGCAAGATTCCTAAAATTTACCCCTGGGCCCACACGCCCGGATTCCGGAAATATTTGAAGAAAGTTGTTACTCATAAACTTAGGAACATAATATATGATTTTCACTAAGTTTCATAATCATTTTCGTGGTAAAATTTTGTTTTTATTAAACCCTAGGTTTTTTTCATCTCAACCCATGATTTCTACCAATTTTCATGTGGAAATCTACCCCTAATATATGTACTAAACTCATATTTAGAAGAAATTACTTACCTCACAACGCTAGGTCAAAATCCCCTCCTTAGAAGCTCTCAAAACGCCTAAGAGAGGAAGAAAATGTGATAAAAATGGTCCTAACCCATAATAAATGAGGCTCACTGCCTCCAGCGGTTTTCGCACCTGCGCCCTCGCTTCTGCGGACAAGGTTCCTCTTTTATAGAATTCACTGGGCCGGCTAGGACCGCTTCTGCGGACGGGTACCCGCTTCTGCGGAGTATGGACAACATCTGCGGAACCTGGGCTGCCCTCCTTTGGCCGCTTCTGCGAGTCTTGGTCCTCTCCTGTGAGCTCGCACCTGCGGCTGACCAAGCGCAGGTGCAGTTTTGAACGATATAGTGCATCAGCTGTTGCTCCAAATTGTCATCTTGGTCCGAGCCTCGTCCGAAATATACTCGGGGCCCCCGGGGCTCTGCCCGAACATACCAATAAGTTTGGAATCGTAAAACGGACTCGCTCGAACTCTCGGAACGCCCGAAACAACATTAAAACTAAGAAACGCACACCAAAACCAATTGAATCAAACTTAAGAACTTCAAGTTCTTCAATTTACTTCAAATGCGCCGAAAAGTACTTAAACTACTCAGAATAACACCAAATTTTACATGCAAGTCTTAAATGACATTACTGAACTATTCCCGGTCTTTGAATTCCGTTTGGACCTCGATATCACCAAAACTTTCTCCAAACCAAATGTTAAGAACTTTGAAAACCTTCAAGAACCAACTTTCACTATAGGCTCCGAAACGCTCCCGGGTTATCCAAAACCCGATCAACACGGAATGATCACGAAGACCGAATATACAATACTGTTTGATTACAAATTAACAGTACAATGAAATGAAAAGACTCTAAGGGACTACGACGGCCAAGCAGCTCTACCTTGAATCTTTACGATCGCGCTTTAACTCTGCTCAAGTCCGATACCTCCAATACCTGGCTCTGCACAAAAATGTGCAGAAGTGTAGAGTGAGCACACCACAGCTGTGCCCAGTAAGTATCAAGACTAACCTCAATGGAGTAGAGACGACGTACAGTCAAGACACTCACTAGTCTAATAACCTGTGCAATATAATATACAAAATACTAGGAAATAATAACAATAAGGGTAGGATAAAACAACCAGTGATATGCACAATAGACAAGAAGAATACTATTAATATCCCTCAACAATTAATAAACACAATTACACCCAATTAAATCAAGTCCTTCAAATAAATGTCTTTCACATATAATTCCTTCATATAATTCTTTTTGAATAAAAATCCTTCCAAATAAATATTTTGAATATAATCATATGACACCTCTTTTCATAATCATAAAATATACGGGTCTCAACCCATTTTCATATTTTTCGTAAACACGGTTCTCTGCCCATTTGTATATTTCCACGATACCTCGTGCCCATAATTAAATCATCATGTTTCCCCGGCACCTCGTGCCCTCAATTCATATCTCAACTGCACGAACAACTCACGTGCCAAATATCCTCAATGTATATAAGATACACATGATCAATCTATTTTCACTAAAGTGAGTTTAAAATTTTTAAATCAAGTAAGAAATCAACAAAGAATTGAATTTATTTTTAGAATTCTTGGGTGAAGAAAGTAACATTTCACTTAAATTAAGGCATCAGATAAACTACTGGTTTGGTTGTAAAACTATTTAATTTAAAATAAAATAATAATTCCTTTTTATATAAATCAACTCAATCGTCGAAAATCAGTAAGAAAACTCAGAAATATACTTCTTCAGAGTCACGTGCTAAAAAGCCAAAGCCAACACAATATAACTAGGAACACAAAACACATGATAATAAAGTCAACTAGTACATCATGGAAGAAGACAAAAATTTACATATTCAATGAAACAAAATCATCAAGACAGGAACATAAATAAAGAAATATCAACAGTGCACTCCGGAGGTACCGCCTCGTAGTCCTAAATCATAAATAAATTCACAATATCTCATTTTCTTATATCACGTCAGGAGCCTTCACATTTAATTTTTAAAGAAAAGAGTTTTTCCAAAATGGCATCCCGCATTTAAGCCATCCTTATCACACCGCGTGGCTTCTAGTAGTTCCCCTACTAGCCACGCATTTCAAGCCATCCTTATCTCACCGCATGCATTTCAACACCCTGACCTTATATCACCGCATGATTTCTAGTAGTTCCTCTACTAGCCATGTGTTTCAAGCCACCCTTATCTCACCGCATGCGTATCAATATCACAATATTTTACAAATCGCACCTCAAGTGCCCAAATATCACAACATAATACAACTTGCACCTCAAGTACCCAAATATCACAACATATCACAAATTGCACATCAAGTGCTCAATTATTACAACATATTATAAATTGCACATCAAGTGCTCAAATATTACAACTTGTCACAGAAATCAACAATACATTATTTTTCCACAATAAGGAGCCATGACTCGATCATAATGTGCACAACATCTTAACAAAATGTTCGGGAGTGAACAACTCAACCGAATAATATTTCACAATTTGGCACTTTGCCTCAATATGATTCACGGCCTTTATAATTCAATACCAAATTTTCCACTACGTGATTTGAAAAGTAATTCATCTTATTAAATAAAATTTTCATTTTAACTATTTCTAGGTAAAATCAATAATGAAGGTATTTTCTATAAAAAAAAATGGCAACTCAAACAAATACAGAGTTCACATAAAAGTCAAGTGACAATCCCACCAATTTATCATATAAAAACAACCTCGGCAAACAAAGAATGAGGCATGACAAATAAGGGATTTAATAAGTTACAGCAATTTTCTAACTTAATACTTAAGGGCGTCTACGAATTTCAACCGATATAATTTGCACATATAAACCAAGTACGTACTCATCACCTCGCGTACATGGTTTTCAATTATACAATTTCCACATAAGACTCAATGCCTAAGGGATAATTCCTCCACTCGANGCTCAAATATTACAACTTGCCACAGAAATCAACAACACATTATTTTTCCACAATAAGGAGCCATGACTCGATCATAATGTGCACAACATCTTAACAAAATGTTCGGGAGTGAACAACTCAACCGAATAATATTTCACAATTTGGCACTTTGCCTCAATATGATTCACGGCCTTTATAATTCAATACCAAATTTTCCACTACGTGATTTGAAAAGTAATTCATCTTATTAAATAAAATTTTCATTTTAACTATTTCTAGGTAAAATCAATAATGAAGGTATTTTCTATAAAAAAAAATGGCAACTCAAACAAATACAGAGTTCACATAAAAGTCAAGTGACAATCCCACCAATTTATCATATAAAAACAACCTCGGCAAACAAAGAATGAGGCATGACAAATAAGGGATTTAATAAGTTACAGCAATTTTCTAACTTAATACTTAAGGGCGTCTACGAATTTCAACCGATATAATTTGCACATATAAACCAAGTACGTACTCATCACCTCGCGTACATGGTTTTCAATTATACAATTTCCACATAAGACTCAATGCCTAAGGGATAATTCCTCCACTCGAGGTTAGGCAAGATACTTACCTTTTTGAAGTTATGCCAATATTCCATAGTCGCCTTCTTGCTTGAATTGACCTCCAAACACCTCAAATCTAGCCACAAATAATTCGATTCAGTCAATAAAATTTATTGGAATTAATTCCATAAGAAAATATTAATTTTCCAACAAAAATCCGAAATTAGCTCAAAAATCGTCCGTGGAGCCCACATCTCGGAACCCGAGAAACATTACGAAATCCGAAAGCCCATTCAACCACGAGTCTAACCATACCAATATTACCAAAATCCGACCTCAACTCGACCTCCAAATATTCAAATTTTATTTTCAAATCCCTAAGTTCAAGCCCCCGATTTACACCTCAAAAATATGTAATCTAGTCGGATTAGTCGATGATAATTCAATATTATGGAGTAGAAATTATCATAAGTGACTTACCTCAAGTTTCCCTTGAATTCTCTCTCACAATCACCCCAAAAACCGTGCTTCAAGGCCCAAAAATGGCAAAAACTCGGAACCCCTCTGTTTTTAACATTCTGTCTAGGATTTTCGCACCCACGGTGATTTCTTCGCACCTGCGGTCTTCACACCCGCGATGATTTCTTCGCGCCTGCAGTCTTCACACCCGCGATGATTTCTTCGTGCCTGCGGTCTTCGCACCCGCGATGATTTCTTCGCGCCTGCGGTCTTCGCACCCGCGGTCTTCGCACCCGCGGTAATATTTTTCGCACCCGCGGCCTCGCACCCGCGGTAATATTCGCACCCGCAGTGCCTGGCCAGCCCATGCATTTTCCTCTTCCGCGACTAATTCCTCGCATCCGCGAGCTCGCACCTACGAGCTCGCACCTGCGGCCCTTTTTCGCACAGGTGCGATCACACCAGATGCCCAGCTGCTTTAGCTCCTCCTCCAACTTCAAATTCGATCTGTGAAGCATCTGAAACTTACCCGAGGCCCTCGGGACCCCTTCCGAACATACCAACACGTTCCATAACATAACACGGACCTACTCGAGGCCTCAAATCATATCAAAACGATGAATCGAACCTCAAATCAAAATCTATGAACTTTGAACTTTCAAATTCTATATCATGTGCCGAAACATATCAAATAAATCTGGAATAACTTCAAATTTTGCACACAAGTTATAAATGAAATAACGAAGCTATTCAAATTTCCAAAATCAGATTTCGACCCCGATATCGAAAAGTCAATTCCCCGGTCAAACTTTCCAAAATTCAACTTTCGCCATTTCAAACTTACTTCCACTACGGACCTTTAAATAATTTTCCGGACACGCTCCTAAGTCCAAAATCACCATACAGAGCTATTGACATCATCAAAATTCTATTCTGGAGTCGTCTTCATATAGTTCCGACTACGGTAAATATTCTAAGACTTAAGCTTCCGTTTTGGGAACTAAGTGTCCTAAATCACTCCAAATCATCCGGTAGTTGAACTCAACCACGCACGCAAGTCAATACTCATAATAAGAAGCTGCTCAGGGCCTTATGCCCCTTGACGAGGCTTAAATTCTTAAAATGACAAGTCGGGTCGTTACATTCTCCACCTCTTAAACAAACGTTTGTCCTCGAACGTGCTAATAATTATTCTGAGGTTACCTAATTGATGATATTTTACTTTTACACATATACTCACGGTTGGTCCCACGTTACTGCATTGGAGGTAAGTCCGGCAACACCATCTCATTTGAGATTATTTCTTTTATCCATATTTATGAACCTTAAGACCTATTTGTTTTACACTCCAAACATTTTCAGAAAGTCCGAGTTTTCATCAACGCACGGTATTAGTCTCAACTGGCTGTAGAAACTCGTGCCTACACACACATCAACTTTCTTGAGAGTGTTGAAGTACTTCAAAAATTTTCTGGGGTGTTACATTCTTCCTCGGTTAGGATCATTCGTCCTCAAACAGACAACATAATTTATCTCTTCTTTCACACATATCAATCTCCCAAATTTTTTTCTAACTCCCAAATTTTTAGAAAATTCGGCAGAGTCTTCCCTGTAAATAGGTCTATCCACCTGCCAGAGTAACACCAAAACGACTCCTAACAACACATCCACAAGGTATATATCAATAACACTGATCTCAGCATTACAAGCATTGCATTATCATTATGATATCAGGACATGAAGTACATCATATGTATGCTCATCACCACATCTCAGGTCTTAAAAGCTGTTCATAATTAATTCTAGCATCATCAATTAATCTCATATTAACCAGTACCTCGTTTCAAATTTGTTTTTCACAACACTGACAACATAATGTGAGGTATGAAGACCTCATAACTATTTGCCCGATTTAACGAGTCACATTTAACGCCACCTGGGCACTCATCTTATAGGTTAAAACTCAACGTTTACAGCACGAAAATGGCTGAATATGCATAGAAAATATACAAGAATTATCAGATAAGCCTAACATGCATGACTCCCTATTAATATTATTGTACAAATTACATTTCACAAAGGGATAATTTTAAACTCATAAATATTTCACCACAAGGACCTCATCCTTATATAACTTCCACCGCAACTTGTAGCCCGGTTAAAATATTTCACATCATGTAAAAATGCGAGGATCTCGTTCTCAACTCCTAATCACAAGTATTTTGCACGTTGTGCCAACTGAATTTCAATTTCCTTTCTTTCTTCTTTTCAATAATTTTGTAAGCATTTTTCATAGCACATAATGAACCCTCATACCGGTATGGCATATAATTTATAAAAATTGAAATCAATTATTCCAAAATCACATCAAAACCCACTGTATTGAATAATAAAATTTTGCTTTTGGACTTATATCCCTCAATGCTGCACAAAAATAAAATGACAGACACAGGCTCACATCTTTAAATCTCCTAACAAGGATATACATATAAGTGGGTCAAAAATTTACGAAGCTCACCCATAAGTGGAGCATAATAGGAGGACTCACCTTAATATTCAAAACCGAATCAAATTAAGGGAAAAATATCCTTTTATAACAAAAATCAGGATCATACCTGTAACGTCACCATCTGGTGTATTGGCCTCAGCCAAATTATAGCGATTATATCAACGGGTCGGGTCTCCACCTCTTAGGTTCCCACTACCCGCCTGTCCTCCACCTCTAGCTGACTGTGCACGTGGAGGATTAACTGCAATAAAGCTTGTAGCCTAACTATTCTGATGAAAGCTGTCTCTTCCAAGTCTGGAACATTCCTCTTGATGTGTCTATTATAATCACACTGATAACAACCCCTCTGTGGGTTTGGCTTCTCATACTAAGTCTCTACCGGATAACTGAAATAACCATTATAGGAACCCCGTGCTGGTGGTTCATTAAAAGAACTTACTGTAGCAACCCGAGTATTCTGAAATTATTTCTATGACCTCGCTGGTACTGAAATGTAGAATTATTAAGGAAGTGAGAATACTGCAAATCCCAGCATCATCCCATACCAATCTCAACTCTTAATTATATACATATTTCGGAGAACCTTTCAATACCACATAAATACATCTCAGGCCAAAACTGATATAACATATGACCCCGCAATCTGATCGTTGATAGTGGACTCCCCTCACTTGGAGCGAAGTCATAGGACACATTCTGATGATCCACAATACTAACCTTCATCGCTCATACGACTCCGGTCATAAGACATCTCAAACCATTTATTTTGCGCATGTCATCCTCTTGACAGTTAAACTCGCTTCCTCTAGTGCCTTGGTTACGTACGTACCCTTCGCTGAATTGAAATCCCATAAGAACTACATAGTCTCTAATACGACCAGCTATTTCAGATCTACAACCACCTCATGACCCTACCACAATTGTGATGATTAGGCAATTAATTAAACCTTCTTAATATCATACTTATCAACCAGATGTCGGAACCTGCTGCACCCCAATGTGCACAACTGAATGATCTATCAATACTTCTGTATCCTCTATCTGGACGATACGTTGTAATAATGGTTGAGCAACCCTGGCTCTCTTATAACCCCACTAAAGTATCACGAACCGTTGGTGCATAGTTGATACCGAGGGCGCAATTTCATACACGAGTGGATGCAAAAGAACATAAGATATATGCTTCAAGCTGAATATATGCTCCACGATAAGGAATGAAAGAAGTGAAATTTCCTAACAGTTCTGTAGCCTCTCGAAGAAAAGTACCGATGTCTCCGTACCGATCCGCAAGACTCTACTAAACTCGTTCGTGACTCGTAGAACCTATGAACCTAGAGCTCTGATACTAACTTGTCACTACCCAAAATCCCACCACAGGCGTCGTGATGGCACCTAGTCTCTAAGACTAGGTAAGCCAATTACAATTACCTTTTGAAGCCATTTGTTTTAAACCAACAGTGGAAATAATCAAAATATACAACCTCCCAAGACTGGTAGTACTGAGTCATGAACTCTAACTGAATATACGGAATGATCACGAAGACCAAATATACAATACTATTTGATTACAAATTAACAGTACAATGAAATAAAAAGACTCCAAGGGACAGCGACGACCAAGTAGCTCTACCTTGAATCTTTACGATCGCGCTTTAACTCTGCTCAAGTCCGATACCTCCAATACCTGGCTCTGCACAAAAATGTGCAGAAGTGTAGAGTGAGCACACCATAGCGGTGCCCAGTAAGTATCAAGACTAACCTCAATGGAGTAGAGACGACGTACAGTTAAGACACCCACTAGTCTAATGACTTGTGCAATATAATATATAAAATACTAGGAAATAATAACAATAAGGGTAGGATAAAACAACCAGTGATATGCACAACAGACAACAAGAATACCATTAATATCCATCAACAATTAATAAACACAATTACACCCAATTAAATCAGGTCCTTCAAATAAATGTCTTTCACATATAATTCCTTCATATAATTCTTTTTGAATAAAAATCCTTCCAAATAAATATTTTGAATATAATTATTTCAATTAAAAAGTCACCATGTGATACCTCATTTCATAATCATAAAAAATACGGGTCTCAACCCATTTTCATATTTTTCGTAAACACGATTCTCAGCCCATTTGTATATTTTCACGGCACCTCGTGCCCATAATTAAATTATCATATTTTTCCGGAACCTCGTGCCCTCAATTCATATCTCAACTACACGAACAACTCATGTGCCAAATATCTTTAATGTATATAAGATCCACATGATTAATCTATTTCCACTAAAGTGAGTTTAAAATTTTTCAAGTAAGAAATCAACAAAGAATTGAATTTATTTTTAGAATTCATTTGGGTAAAGAAAGTAACATTTCACTTAAATTAAGGCATCAGATAAACTACTGGTTTGGTTGTAAAACTATTTAATTTAAAATAAAATAATAATTTCTTTTTATTTAAATCAATTCAATCATCGAAAAGCAGTAAGAAAACTAGGAACACAAAACACATGATAATAAAGTCAACTAGTACATCACGGAAGAAGACAAGAACTTACATATTCAATGAAACAAAATCACCAAGACAGGAACATAAATAAAGAAATATCAATAGGGCACTCCCGAAGTACCGACTCGTAGTCCCAAATCATAAATAAATTCACAATATCTCATTTTCTTATATCACCGCGGGAGCCTTCATATTTAATTTTTAAAGAAAATATTTTTCCCGAAATGGCATCCCGCGTTTTAGCCATCCTTATCACACCGCATGGCTTCTAGTAGTTCCCCTACTAGCCACGTGTTTCAAGCCACCCTTATCTCACCGCATATATTTTAACGCTCTGACCTTATATCACCTCATGACTTCTAGTAGTTCCCCTACTAGCCATGCGTTTAAAGCCATCCTTATCTCACCGCATGCTTATCAATATCACAATATTTCACAAATTGCACCTCAAGTGCCCAAATATCACAGCATAATACAACTTGCACCTCAAGTGCCCAAATATTACAACATATCACAAATTGCACATCAAGTACTCAAATCTTACAACATATCACAAATTGCACATCAAGTGCTCAAATATTACAACATATCAAAATTTCACATCAAGTGCTCAATTATTATAACATATCATAAATTGTACATCAAGTGCTCAAATATTACAACTTATCACAGAAATCAACAACACATTATTTTTTCATAATAAGGAGCCATGACTCGATCATAATGTGCACAACATCTTAACAAAATGTTCGGGAGTGAACAACTCAAGCAAATAATATTTCACAATTTGGCACTTTGGCTCAATATGATTCACGGCCCTTATAATTCAATACCAAATTTTTCACAACGTGAACTGAAAAGTAATTCATCTTATTAACTAAAATTTTCATTTTAACTATTTGTAGGTAAAATCAATAATGAAAGTGTTTTCCATAAGACATGGCAACTCAAACAAACACAGAGTTCACATAAAAGTCAAGTGACAATCACACTAATTTATCATATAAAAACAACCTCGGCAAACAGAGAATGAGGCATGACAAATGAGGGATTTAATAAGTTACAACAATTTTCCAACTTAATACTTAAGGGCGTCTACGAATTTCAACCAATATATTTTGCACATATAAACCAAGTATGTACTCGTCACCTCGCGTACATGATTTTCAATTACACAATTTCCACATAAGACTCAATGCCTAAGGGATAATTCCCCCCATGCGAGGTTAGACAAGATACTTACCTTTTTGAAGTTATGTCAATATTCCATAATTGCCTTTTTGATTGACTTGACCTCCAAACACCTCGAATCTAGCCACAAATAATTCGATTCAGTCAATAAAATCATCCGTGGGGCCCACATCTCGGAACCCGACAAAAGTTACGAAATCCGAAAGCCCATTCAACCACGAGTCTAACAATACCAATTTTACCAAAATCCGACCTCAACTCGACCTCCAAATCTTCAAATCTTCTTTTCAAATCCCTAAGTTTAAACCCTCGATTTATACCTCAAAAACATGTAATATAGTCGGGTTAGTCGATGATAATTCAATAGTATGGAGTAGAAATGATCACAAGTGACTTAGCTCAAGTTTCCCTTGAATTCTCTCTCAAAATTGCCCCCAAAACCGTGCTTGAAAGCCCAAAAATGGCAAAAATTCGGAACCCCTCTGTTTTTAACATTCTGTACAGGAGTTTTGCACCCGCGGTGATTTCTTCGCACCTACGGTCTTCGCACCCATGGTGATTTCTTCGCGCCTGGGGTCTTCGCACCCGCGATGATTTCTTCGCGCCTGCAGTCTTCGCACTCGCGGTAATATTTTTTGTACCTGCGGCTTCGGACCCGCGGTAATATTTTTTGCACTCGTGGTGCCTGGCTAGTCCATGCATTTTCCGCTTCCGCAACTAATTCCTCGCATCCCTGAGCCCTTTTTCGCGCAGGTCCGGTCACACCATATGCCCAGCTACTTCAGCTCCTCCTCCAAATTCAAATTCGATCCGTTAAGCATCCGAAACTTACCTGAGGCCCTTGGGACCCCGTCCGAACATATCAAAAAGTTCCATAATATAACACGGATCTACTCGAGGCCTAAAATCATATCAAACAACATCAAAGCGACTAAACACACCTCAAATCAAAATCTATGAACTTTGAACTTTCAAATTCTATATCTTGTGCCGAAACATATCAAATAAATCTGGAATGACTTCAAATTTTGCACACAAGTCATAAATGACATAACGAAGCTATTCAAATTTCCAGAATCAGATTTTGACCCCGATATCGAAAAGTCAATTCCCCGATCAAACTTTCTAAAATTCAACTTTCGTCATTTCAAGCTTACTTCCACTACGGACCTCCAAATAATTTTCCGGATACGCTTCTAACTCCAAAATAACCATACGGAGCTATTGACATCATCAAAATTCCATTCCGGAGTCGTCTTCATACAGATCCGACTACAGTAAAAATCCTAAGACTTAAGCTTCCGTTTTGGGGACCAAGTGTCCCAAATCACTACAAATCATCCGGTAGCTGAATTCAACCATGTACGCAAGTCAATACTTATAATAAGAAGCTACTCAGGGCCTTATGCCGGCAGACAAGGCTTAAATTCTTAAAACGACAAGTCGGGTCGTTATATTCTTTCGTTTTCTTATATTGTCTCTTCATATGCCTAATTGCTACATGTTTGTACTAGTGTTGTTAAATTGATCATCATTATCATGTTTACATATTTTCTGTATGTAATCGAGTATTTATTTAAAAGTTGAGATTTATATTGTGGAACCAAATGTTGAAGTAAGGTTTATACTTGTTATTTTATCTCCCTGTTGTTACTTATGCATTGCATTATGGTAAGGGAGAGTGTTAATGCACGAAGGGTGATGTCGTGCCATGATATGAGAGTTAATGCACGAAGGGTGATGTCGTGCCATATTATGAGTGTT
>AWOL01S0023404.1:37700-53817 GCA_000715115.1 Nicotiana otophora | reverse complement strand
ATCTATACAGTGTTCCATGTGAGGTCTATACCGACCATCAGAGTCTACAGTATCGGTTCAAGCAGAAGAACCTTAATTTGAAGCAGCAAAGATGGTTAAAGTTGCTGAAAGAGTATGAGATGACCATTTTGTATCATCCCGGGAAGGACAATGTGGTGGTCCATGCCTTGTGTACAAAGGCTCAGAGTATGGGAAATTTGGCATATTTTGCGGCAGCAGAGAGGCCCCTATCCATGGATGTTCAGGCTTTGCAAATTAGTTTGCGAGACTGGGTTTTTCGGAGCCTAACCGGGTTCTTGATGTAAGGCCTCATAAAATATTTCCTAAAAAAACCCGAGGTTTTGTGGTGCCGAGGTAGGCATATATGTTAATGATAGTTGGAGGAAAATATTTTGAAAAATATTTTCTAAGGCCTATTATATGACCGTAGAGTCACTCTGCTGGCCGCAAAATGGCCGCAGGGTGAGGCAGTCATTTGGGCCATTTTTTGATGTCATTTGGCGGCCAATTATGCGACCAAAAAATGATTTCACGGGCCGCACACTGATTGCAGAGCCAGCTTGAACATTTTGCAGAGGAAGGTTCTGCAGCGCATTATGCGACCACATAAAAGGTATACAGACTGCATAACGGCCGTAGAGTGGGCAGACCTGTCCAAATCCAGAGGGCCATTTCGCCAACTGCAGAAGCATTAGGCGTNGGAAAATATTTTGCAGAATATTTTCTAAGGCCCATTATGTGACCGTAGAGTCACTCTGCTGGCCGCAAAATGGCCGCAGGGTGAGGCAGTCATTTGGGCCATTTTTTGATGTCATTTGGCGGCCAATTATGCGACCAAAAAATTATTTCACGGGCCGCACACTGATTGCAGAGCCAGCTTGAACATTTTGCAGAGGGAGGTTCTGCAGCGCATTATGCGACCACATAAAAGGTATACGGACTGCATAACGGCCGTAGAGTGGGCAGACCTGCCCAAATCCAGAGGGCCATTTCGCCAACTGCAGAAGCATTAGGCGGTCGCATATGCGACCGCAGATCCCATTTCGAAGCTTCATTTTTGGGTTTTTATAACCCGATCCCATTTCTTTATTTAGACCGTATGGATCATTTATGAAGGGAGAACTTGATATTTAGAGAGAGAGAAAAGGCTCGAGAGAGAAAGAGAGTTCCACAGTCAATTATTCCCCAATTCTTACTCACAATCTTGGAAGAATCAACAAGGGAAGCACCCTAGGTCTTCATCTTAGAGGTAAGATTTTACACCCTATCTCTAAATTGCGAAATTTAACTAGAAATGGGAAAGTAGTAAGATAATTCATGGGTATGGGAGTGGCTTATTTTTCATACATGATTGATCATGGGATATAGGGAGATTGTTGAGCTAAAATGGTAAAGAATTAGTTGTGGGATGAAGGAATCCTCTATAAAATGACCTTGAAACGTTAACGTACACCTAGTGCTTGATAAAATGCTCAAATGAACTAGAACCATGATCATCAACCTAATTTTGGTTCAATTTGCTACTTTTCTAGAATAGATTGAAATTTCTATGACCTACGGAACATTTAGAGTTAAGTAATCTCAAGTAAGGTATGTTGGCTAAACTCTTCTCTTAAAATTTAGCCCCACAATATCCATGTAAGTCTCGAGTTGCTTAATGAGAATCGATTACTAGGATAAGGTGGTGTCAAAAGACACTCGTGATCAATATCTAATTTAAATGCTCTTGTTAAGTTGTATTACTATTCGAGAATGTGTTCAAAGTAGGGCTTGCATATCTAAATGCCTTGACCTCAAGTTGTGTTTCAAAGGAAAGTTAATGAAAGCTTGTGTAAAAAATCGTAACGTGCCTAAAACTCCTATTTGCTCAAATGTGTGCTTAAATATCTTGAATAGAAATGCCTTGTTGTTGGAAAGTTCATGACGATTGTTAAAAGTAAAAAGTTTTTCATGAAATACAAAACATGAAATACGAATCACGTAATGCAAAATATGAAACACGACAAATGTTCCAAGAGAAATAATACAATTGTGACCATTAGTGCCAATGAAATTAAGAGATGTGCAAGAAATATGAAACAAGATAATTGATAGAAAAGGGTCATATCACACATGAGATGGCCTAGCCGATAAGGTCGAGATCGGATGCCATGCCGCTCATATAGCAGTGACTATGTTAGAATTATAATTTAAATTGTGATTTGGTTGATGTCTCGCATGAGGCGGCCTAGACGATCGGTGATCGGACACCATGACGCACACATGGAGGTGACTGTGTTAGAACTATAATTGAAATTGTGATTTGGTTAATGTCTCGCAGGAGACGAAATAGCCGATCGGGTCGTGATAGGACGTTGGGCCGCACACATGGTGGTGACTGTGCAGAAAATCGCAATCGAAATTGTGAATAGTGGTATACCGGTGCCAAAGCTTTCCCAACTTAAAATGTGGAAATTTATTTTAAAGTTAACTTATCTCTAATTTGATATTAGGTAATTGTTCGAGGCTTTTAACTGATATTATGACTTTGCTTACTTGCATTACCACTCATTTCTTTGAGAGAGTGTCTAGTCATATATACTAGTACTATTCGATAGTACTAACATCCCTTTTGTCGAAGGCGCTGCATCTTTAATGGATACAGGTGGTTCCATAGTATGCGACATTGATCAGCGATAGCACTACACTCTTTTCCAGTTGATTTGGTGAGCCCCACTTCACTCGAGATCATGTATCTTTTGTTCATTTTATCACAGTGTTATGAGGTATAGCTGGAGCCTTGTTACTGGCACTATCATTTTACTCTTTTGTACCTAATAGAGGCTCCGTAAACATAGTGTGGGTGGTATGTTGGTATGGGGAAAGTCAAATTAGTAATGGTGTAATTGTATCACACGTTCCACATCAAACTATGAAAGAGTATGTATTTTGAAACTTATAAATGATATAACTACTGATAACGAGTTTGAATTGTTTTTTACATGATCCTCCTCACTGCTTAATTAATGAATTGGATTTTACTGTTTTTCCTGAATATGTTCATGTAGAGGGTATTGTACAGGCTTGCTCGACCGGGTTATCTCGGTTGAGCGCCGGTCGCGCTCCCCAAATTTTGGATGTGACACATGCTTGCATGGTGTTTTGGTCATCTCTGTATGAGCGCATTAGAGTGTGTCAGTATGACGACCCCCATTTGCTTGCCTTTAAGGACACAATGCAGCATGGTGATGCCTAGGAGGTTTCTATTAGACATGATGGGGTGTTGCAGATGTAGGGCCGGATATGTGTGCCCAATATGGATGGGTTTCATGAGTCTATCCTTGTGGAGGCCCACACTTCGAGGTATTCCATTCACCCAGGTGTCACCAAGATGTATTAGGATTTGAGTCAGCACTGTTTGTGGAGAAGAATGAAGAAATATATGGTAGAGTTTGTGGCTCGGTGTTTGAGCTGTCAGTAGGTGAAGTAATAGCATCAGAGATCGGGCAATTTGCTTTAGAGACTTGACATTCCAGAGTGGAAGTGGGGTCGTATTACTATGGATTTTGTTGTTGGGCTCCCACATACTTTGAAGAAATTTGACGCAGTGTGGGTTATTATGGATAGATTGACCAAGTCTGCACAATTCATTCCGGTTGTGACTACCTATTCTTTAGAGCAGCTAGCTCAAATCTATATGCGTGAGATTGTTCATCTCCATGGTCTGCCGGTGTATATGATCTCCGATCGAGGCACGCTCTTCACATTGCATTTTTGGAGAGATGTGCAGTGTGAGTTAGTCACAAAAGTTAAATTGAATAGAATATTTCAAACCCCAGACAGACGGGCAGTCCGAGAGCACCATACTGATCTTGGAGGATATGCTATGTGCATGTGTTATGGATTTTGGCGGTTCATGGGATCAGTTTCTACTGCTTGCAGAGTTCGTTTGCAACAACAGCTACCGATCGAGTATTTAGATGGCTCCTTAGAAGGCCTTATTGTCACAACCCAAATCGGAGGGCCGCGAAGGGCACCCTGTGCCTTACTCAACTGAGTACCAACGTAGCGTATATTTATTATCACACCATCATGGGTAAATAGGACAAAAGGGTCGTCATATGATAACCAGAATAAAACGTAAAGGAATACTCGACATAGGACGATCCATCATGATATAGAAACTTATACATGTGACATATGGGCCTATAAGCCCGACATGATCATTTGTACATTCAAAACATAGGCCAACGAGGCCATACAAGTACCCATATACATGACAGCTTTCTACAAGCATCTAAGAGTACATAAAAATCATAATGGTCGGGACAGGGCCCCGCCATATCACTAATTACATGCCTAGAGCATGTTGTTCTGGAGCTTCATTTTTGTGTTTTTAAAACCCGACCCTACTTCGATTAAATAGGCGTAATGGACCATTTTTGAGCTAAAACCAGATATTTGGAGAGTGAGAGAGTGTCGTAGAGTGGGAATGTGATCTTTAACAAATTGTCCTTCGATTTATGCTCAAATATTTGAAGATTAACAAAGAAAACACACTAGGTGTTCATCCTAAAGGTAAGATTCTACACCCTAGCCCTTAGTTTCGAAATTTATCTAAGAATGGGTAATTAGTAAGACAATTCTTGGGTATGGGAGTTGTTTATTTTGTATGCATGTGTTATCAAAAGGTATAGGAAGATTGTGAGCTAAATATGGTAAAGAGTGGGTTGTGGGATGATAGAATCCTCCATAAAAGGACCTTGTAACCTTAATGCATACCTAGTGTTTGATAAACTGCCCAAATGAGCTAGAATCATGATCATCTTCCTAATTTTGGTTCAACTTGTTATATTTCTAAAATAGATTGAAGTTGCTAAGAATTCCGGAACATTTTTGAGTTTAAGGAAGCTTAATTGAAGTTTGTTGGCTAAACTCTTCTTTAATAATTGGAACCCCCAATATCCTTATAAGTTCCAATTTTATTACAAATCGAGTATTCCGAATAAGTTTTGTGACAAAGATAGATGTTCAATTCGTATTTCAAATACTCTTATCATATTGTATTATCAATTGAGGATGTGTTCCAAACTATGAATTATGTATCTACATGTTATGATTCCAAGTCATGATTTATGTGGAAATTATTATGCCAAATAGTGTAGAGATTGTGATTGGGATTATACCTCCACCCGCATACATTGGGGTTAGGCGGCAATGCCGCTTTGTGTATGATTTTGTTATTGGTGTTGCACCACAACCCACATATATATATTGGGGTAAGGCGACATGAAAGCTTTATGTCGGTTTTGGTACTATGGTTATACCTCCACCTGCATACATTGGGGTGAGGCGGTAGGGCCGCTTGAGTAGAGTTTTGGTATTGTGCTTACACCTCCACCTGCATACATTAGGGTTAGGCGACAGGACTGCTTTGTGATAAAATGGTTACAGAGGATCTCATCTTAAATTTTATAAATGTTAATGACAGCTCTTCATACGCTTACTTTGGGTAGACTTAGTGTAGGTTGTATATGTGTGCTGAGAATAATTAACAAGTTGTGTTGTTAAATATTAATGACAGCTCTTGATAAGCTTGCTTTGGGTTAAATGGCTATCTATGCTATTCTATTGTCACCCTGGTTCATCATATTCATATTGTATTTACAAGTTCATAAATTAGTGTTTAGTTTTCATACTAGTACTATTCGACATGTACTAATGTCCCTTTTGCCGGGGGCGCTGCATCTTTAATGGATGTAGGTGGTTCCACAGCGGAGAATATTCACCAGTGATAGCGGTGCTCATTTTGCCCAGCTGACTTGGTGAGCCCCATCTCATTCCGGGGTTGTACATCTTTGTTTCGTATGTGTTTTCGTGTTTTGAGGTACAATAGGAGCCTAGTTGTTGGCACTATTATTGTACTCTTTGGTAGTTTTAGAGGCTCTGTAGACTTAGAGTAGGTTGTATATGTGTGTTGGGAATGATTAACAAGTTGTGTTGTGATTAGATCACTTGTTCCACTTTCAACCATGAAGGGGTGTGTGTGTGTGTGTGTGTGTGTGTGTGTTTGCAACTTATTAATGAAGTATCTAATGGTAATGAATTGGTATTGTAGACATGATCACCTTATTGGCTAATTAATGAAATTATGTTTTCTCTTTATTCATGGATGAGTTTGGGTAGAAGGAAATCTAATAGGATTGCTCGACCGCGTTCACTCGGTTGAGCACCGATCGCTCTCCCCGAGGTTGGGGAGTGACAAGTACTGAGTATGTAAGGCATGAAAAGAAGTATTTAAAAGACGTGAAAGAAACATGGAGTAAAGGACTCAATTTGTAAGTTTGAATAGCTCAGTAATCGTGAAATCTTCATAGTGTCATGTATATGGGTATAAATGTCATACCATGCATAGGTATATGCGTACATAACATCATCAAGCCTTTGAGGGCATCCCCTCATATCATCTCGGCCTCAGTGGGTGAAATCATAAACGGATGGCAGTTGATCAGGTGGCTGGTGCATATATAACACCGTAACCTTTCCCATACCACCTATACATATAATATACACGTATATAATGCCATCTGGTCATGGGTTAATGTACATGTATATATGAATGCAATGCATAATGAAGTAAGTCAATAAGATATCTCGGAATGTCATAAGATAAATATGCCTTCATTTAATATCGTGAAATAAAATTTATCAACTTATGTATTTTCTGAGACCCATGAACAGACGATATAATAACAAGACATAGGGGAAATCAAGAACATAGGCATGCCTATTACTTCTAAGAATAGAGTCATTTGTGAAAGTTGCNATGGGTCAATGTACATGTATATATGAATGCAATGCATAATGAAGTAAGTCAATAAGATATCTCGGAATGTCATAAGATAAATATGCCTTCATTTAATATCGTGAAATAAAATTTATCAACTTATGTATTTTCTGAGACCCATGAACAGACGATATAATAACAGGATACATGGGAAATCAAGAACATAGGCATGCCTATTACTTCTAAGAATAGAGTCATATGTGAAAGTTGCATGTTTGCTCGTTTCATTTGTATCATATGGATCATGCCAAAAGGAAAGAAGAGATAGCCTTAACATGCCTTATCACCATCTATCCAATGACATGTTTCAATCGTCTCATCCCAATTTAATCTACAACAATGATAATAATGCTATCGTTAAGCTAAGAAAGATGCAACTATCGTACAACGAACGACACACTTATTTATTATTAAAACGGGCAGCATCTCCCTTGTTTTCCTTTCTTTTCCCAAGTCCATAAAAACAACAAGATCACATACGACCTTCAACTATATACTTTCAGCACTACAACAAACCGAACAACCCAACAACACAATTCACCCTACACAACAATAAGTGCACAAATGTCACCAACAGAACTACTAGTTAACAAGACAAGCGGTAAGCTTGGATTGGAACTCTTTTTACCATCTCCCCTATACTTAATACACCTTCAAACAGTTTAGAATATAAAAACATATATTGGCATGACATTGCAACCTTATATCCGTCATAAAAGTAACATCAAGCAACCCAACAACATATTACAACAATATGGACAACTTCTAGGTATTGTGTTTTTGCTTATTCTCCTATTTAAAACATCATCAACATACTAAAAACATTTACCAGCATAACAACAATACGAACATTATAACCAAACCATTCCCTGCAATTTCCATCCATATGAAATCATATACACAACTCCAAAATAGTCCAATAAGAGACAACAACTTCTTATACAACTTCATGTTCTATCTTGTAATTCTTCATCCCAATAACTTAACCAACACATATATAAGCTTGTGCCAAAGAAATAAAGTTTTATGCATACCTTAAATAATTAGAAAAAGCTCGAACCAAAGCTCCCCTTAGATTACAAGCACCCTTAGTGGCATCACAATAAAATTTAAGAATAATTACAAACTCAAGATAGAAAGAATTTGCTCACTCTCAGAAACAACATTCATATGCCCCAAAAGATGAACCATAAGCTTGCCGGTAGTGTACTACTGTACTAATCGAATTCATTCAGTCAAGGATCAAGTAGGACTTTAATTGGTTGTAATGTAGGCAGCGGGACGGGTATGACACATTTAGATATAAGAGTGACTACACCTCCCTAAGCACTTTAGTACATGTACTCTAACGTTCAAAACCCCACTTAGGTGGGTTAACTAAGATGTATAACAATTAGGTGGGTAAAAGCATATAACTGGCTCAACAAAGAAATGCCTATATCACTTCCAAGACTGAACAAAACTACTATTTCTCTTTGCAAACACACGTGGCGCGTTCTAGACATCAAATGCAATGCATATAATAACACAAAACCTCACACACACACGGCACATAACTCATTCAAGATTGGATTATCAAGACACTCTAGTCAAAGCAGTTAAGTAAGGTTAAGACACTCAAGGCATACTAAAGTCAAGAGATATTCCTTTCATTTCAAATCACAACACAAGGCTTCCTACTTCTACAAAATAGAAACTAACTACACCCAATTCAAACAAAACCCTTGAAAAAGAATCGCGACACAAAGAAAAACCAAGGGGGAATTGATGCACTACCTAACAAAAGATGTTTTTTTGGTCCTTTTCTTTCGACTTTAATCCCTTAAGAAACCTATCGAATGATATCCGCGGTCGGGAAAAATCACAATTTTTATGTTTTTTTCAATTTATTTATACTATTCAAACTAAAAAAAGCAAAAATAATCAAACTAACTAAAGCAAAAACTAAGACTAATATACATACAACATACAAATATCCCCCACCCCACACTTCAAGTTGTGGCATGTCCCCATAGAACACAATTAAAAAGGATTAGGTAGAGGAAACTTTCCTAAATATCTAGTTGGGGTCTGAATCAAAGTCGGGATCCATTCCACGCACCCGAACTAGCGCACACATCCATGCAGACAACTTCTTTTCAGCCTTCTTAGGGTACACCTCACACTTATCTTTTTTACTCAATTTAGACTTCTCTTTCACACCCTTCATATTCCACTCTACACTTGCAACTGGATTCTCCTTTTTCACCCCCTTTTCTACATCCATCTTGAATGTTACAGTCGCTCCCCCCACTCTAAGCATGAGCTTGTTCCCATCTATATCTAATATTGCTCTACCTGTTACTAATAATGGTATTCCTAGGATGAGGGGTATCTTCTTATTCTCCTCCATCTTCACCACTATAAATGTTATTGGTAATACAAACTTATCCACCCACACTAAGACATCTTCAACTATCCCCTAGGGTGTTATCTATTTTTGGTCTACCAGCTGCAATGATATTGGTGCGGACCTTATCTCTCCAATCTCATTCTCTAGTTTCCTGTAAATTGACAATGGCATAGATTCATTGAGGCATCAGAATCACATAAAGATTTACCAAAGTTAAGAGTTCCTAAAGAGCAAGCTATAGTAAAACTCCCTGGATCTCCATATTGTTGTGGGAGTTTATTTTGCAAGATTACACTGCAATGATCTATGAGCTTGATTACCGATGTCTCTTTTATCTTCATCTTCTTTCTAAGGATCTCCTTCAAGAACTTTGCATAAGCTTGAATTTGTGAGAGAACTTCGGTGAATAGCAGGTTTACATTAACCTATCTTAGCATATCTAAAAATCTCTCAAAATATTTGTCCAACTTTTCTCTATAGAGTTTTTAGGGAAAAGGTAGAGCAGGCATGTGCCTGGTCTCTTCATTAGAGTCCTACCTTCTTGAAGTTTCTTCCTTCTTCTTTTTCTCTACTCCCATATTACCTTTCTTCTTCTTACCATCTTACATTTTTAGCTCCTCCCCACTTTCTTTTTCAGGTATCACCTCTTTTTGGACTGGAGTGGGATCTTTCAATACTAGCGTCCTTCTCGAGGTCAAAATTTTTACCATTCTTTGGGATTCCTTTAAGTATCAGCTGGCAGAGCACCTGGGATTCTTTCAAACAATATATTTGCAATTTGTCGCACTTGCCTCTCCAAGTTACGCAAATCTGTTCCAAGTTCTTTAATAGTTGCACCATGAGCATCTAATCTCTCATATGTCTTGATAATGAAAGACTTCATCAAATCTTCTAACCCAGTCTATATTGGTTGTTGTGACTGAAACTGCGACATCTTTTGAAATCTGGAGTTTTTTTGTTGCCATGTATTTGTTGTACCCCAGGTGAACTCCATGAAAAATTGGGGTGCTTCTGACCCATTGCATTGAAATTATAATTACCCACAATATTCACTTCCTCCATGGTAGCTTGACACTCATGAGTAGGATGTCCTCTTCGACATATATCACAGGCTGCATGAGGCTCTTTATGTATTGAAGCTAAGGTCAAATTCCTTATTTCATTGGCCATGGCATCAAGTTGTACCTGCACATATGTGTTAGTATCAACCTGGTGAACACCAGTTGATCATCTTCTTTCAGCAATCTCCGAGGGCCACTGATTTGCATCTTTACATAACTCATCTAGAATTGTGACTATCTCTTATGGAGTTTTTTTCATCAACGAACGTCCAACTGCATTGCTCAATGTTCTACGAGAGGTTAGTGTCAATCCATCCCAAAAGTCCTAGAGTTGCATCCAAAGTTTAACTCCGCTATATTGACACTTTCGCACAATCTCCTTAAACCTCTCCCAAGCTTCAAACGCAATTTCAGTCTCATTCTGGAAGAAGTTATGGATTTCTCTCCTAAACTTGTCTGTCTTACCTGAGGAGAAATATTTAGCAAGAAATTTTCTGGTCATCTCCTCTCATGTTCTAATTGATCCCTGGGGCAAGCTTCAAAGCCAATGCTTTGCATCATCTTTGCGAGTGAAGGGGAATGCCCTTAGGTAAATTGCATCTTGTGACAAACCATTATATTAAAAGGAGTTCATGATCTCCTCGAAGTCCATTAGATGATTGTTTGGATCTTCGTTCTGCTTTCCTCTGAAAACACAATATTTTTGAAGGGTTTGATGTAACCCTTGATAACACTTGGTCGGGAGCTGTGTTTCTGATTTGATCTGCACCCAAGGGATAATTCTGTGCCAATCTCCGAGTCCTCTCTTCTTCATATGCAATTTCTACATCTTTAATAGTTGCATCTTCAGCATCCATTGCAGTTTTTTCTCTTCGTTGGGCTGCTCCATCACAGCCAAATCTACATTATCATCATCTCCGATCATGTTTTCTTTGGTTGAGGATTTTTCAACCTTCTCTATATTCTTAGGGAGATTTCTTTCCTCCCTCAACTGTTGCAATTGTCTCTCTATATCTGGCTCGTATGGTTGCACTTCTTTCCTAGACGATCGAGTCATGCACCAATCTAACCTGTAGCATGCACACAGTCAAAGAACACCAACCGTAAAGAGAGAAAAATAAAATAAAAAGAAAATTTCTGAATTAGCTCTACAAACTATTTCGAACATTGTTGATTGCCAATCCCCGACAACGACATCAAAATTTGATGAGCGCAAAACACACACTTAAATATGCTCGATAAACGAATATAGTAAAATATAATATCGTATCCACAAGGATTGGAGTTAAATAGTATTTTTGTAGTTTATAGCTAGATTGCTATCCAAGATGATCAACAATTGAGATTTCTATAATTAAAACTAAAGTTAACTAAGAATCTAAACTTTTGGCTAATGACAATCGACGCAAGTAGTGAGCAAAGAAGGTTATCAATTGGGAGAAGATAGGGTTGATAGGATAGGTGCAAGACAAATGTTGGGATTTAACTCTAGATAATTCACTTCTAATGTTCAAGTGAGTCTCTCGTATTCACTAGTTAATTAATTCAATTGTTTAGTAGAAACTCCTCTCTCGATTAAGTCTCAACCTCACAAGATAAACTAATTTAAGATCGGTGAAGATATGCACGAGATAGTAGTGGATTGGTCTTTATGAGAACCTTTCTCTATTATCCTTCTAACTAGGTTTAATCAACAATTCAATTAGCCTCTTTTGATTAGTAAGAAGAATTAATGAATTCAACCAACAAGATAGAATGCAAGAATATCACAAGTTATGCCTCTCTCGATTACATGAACAAGTGAATATAGATGCAATGATTAAAACATCCAAAATGATGCTATGCATAAAAACTAGAGTTAATATCCACAAACAAGTATCAATACACCAAATCCATCAAACCCTAAATAGGACTACTCCATAAATAATGAGCAATTCATCACAACAATGTTTAAATCAAAGGAGAACATAAAACGATCCAAACTCTTGTCCTGAGTGAGGGTTGAATGATGAAATACTTGTGCTTTTGCTTCTCCACCTCTTCCTTGGCTTCCTTAGGTCTAAGATGTGTCAAAAGTTCTAAAAATAACATTTTTACATGTATTTATACTTAGTAGGGTCGTGCCCAGACAAAAATACCTTTTGCTGTGCGAAATATGATTCCAGCTCTGTAAATATTGCACAAGCACGCCACATGGGGCGACGCGCCAGTCAGGGCTGTAATGGGATTGGTCAGAGAGCGTGCAAAATTGACTGGGGCAGAAATTGGGCAGCCGCGGCGCCCCACACACTGCGGTTGTGTGTTTTTTCCATAGTGAATTCGGATGTGGTTCTCGACCCCCGAACGCGATCCCGACTTAATCCCTGGGCTTTTACTCAGACTTCAAAGCTCCAAATAGCTCGATTTCATTCCAAAATATATATATATAGCTTGGAATCACTCCAACTGGGCATAAAACACGGAATTAGTGCAAACCACTATCAATTAAAGCTCAAACTCAATTGAAGTGCAGTAAATTAGAGTGCGATAAGCGACTAAAATACGGGATTATAGCCTACCATCCGACTGCACGGACAACTCACGTGCCAACATGATAACTCTCACACAGAAGACAAGTATACATGAGTACATGTAAATGGTCAATAACATCAGGATTCATCTTCATAAACCAATATGAGTTTATTTACGTGTATGGTTGTATAAGTGTTCTAACACAATTCAAGCAAACAAGCAAGAATAGAGACAATGAATGGCACATAAGAAACGATCACCACAAAATGTGCACGGTCTAACTCACACAGGGTATGCACACCACTACACAAATAACAACAATAACAATGCCCCCAGGCCATCACAAGTCATCAGAAATCATTCCCTGACATAGCCCACCTTGTCTCGCCACGTGCGTAATAATAAAGTAAATTCCCACACTATCTCGCCACAAGCACATAATAGTATTTTTACCTTGTCTCGCCACATGTGCAAACCCACATATATAGCCCGCCTTGTCACGCTGCATGTGCAAATATCAATAGTATCAATAGCACGGAAAACTCATGTGCGAACATCCCGGCAATCCTCTCAACAATACTATGTCTGCCAAAACATAACAACACAATAAAATAACTTTACAACATGTGCAAATATGCCACAACATTTCCTCAAAATAATTTCAATACCACAACCACGCATAGCCCTCGGCTCAACAATACTCAGTACAACAGCAACAACAATAACAATAACACAGGAATACGACAAGTAAATCAACTCAAGAACTTCAGAACACAAAGAAACGAACGAACAAGCTCACAATGAAAGACACAATAGAGTCAACTCTCGGTCAAACCTCTTAACCTTCCAAAACTTCAACTTTCCAATGTTCGCCAAAATGCAACAAATTATCCTACGGTCCTCCAAATCCAAATCTGGACGCACACCTAAGTCCAAATTCACCATACGAAGCTATCGGAATAATCAAAATACCATTTCGGAGTCATCTACACAAAATTCAAACTCCGGTCAACTCTTACCGTTTAAGTTTCTAAAACAAGAATCCTTCTCCCAAATTGATCCCGAATCTTCTGAAATCCAAACTCCACCACAAACGCTAGCCATAATACATAATACGAAGCTACTAGAGACCTTAAGCCTGTTAACGGAACGCTAATTCTCAAAATGGCCGATGGGGTCGTTACCTTCTCCCCATTGTAAACAAACGTTCGTCCTCGACCATGCCAGGAATTGTTCCGAAGACATTAATCACTGAGTGTACAAACCATACATACACCCGCGGGTGACCCCACGTCACCCCAAATCCACGTAATCCTGATAACACCACCTCAACTGAAGGTTTTTCCTTCCACCAATACCAAGAGGCCTTAGAACAAAATATTTGACCATCCGTTTGTTTGGACAAGACTTGATTCCTTTATCAACACACGGTATCAGCCTCAACCAACTGCAATAACCTATGTATACACTCACCAAATACAAATACATGACTTAACACACTACACATATGTCCATAACAACATTTCTAATCACAATAGCCGTCCATACTCAAACCCAGCACCGTCAATTAACCGTGTATTAGCTAGAACCCTGTTCCAAACTTCCACAATACCGACAAGGATAAAAGAAGCATGAATATGCCATGATTATTCACTCAAATAAACAAGTCACACCAAACACCACTTAGGCACACACCACACATGTTAAACCCCAATAAGCACAACATGGATATGACTGAATATACAAGGGAACACATGAAAGAACTATCAAACAGGCCAGATAGGCACAACTCCCTATCAGTAGCATACTATGAATTAATTCCACAAGGAAGAATCAAAGTATACAAACAACTCACAAGGATCTCATCCTTATATAACTTCACTGCGACACGCAACCCTGCCCAAACATAACAAACCTCATGGAAATGTGAGGACCCCATCATCAGCTCTGAATTACATATAGATTACACATCATACTAATAGAAACCTTCCACTAAATCAATTTCTGCTATCAAGGTCACAACCCATGCTGAACTCCTACACCGGTAGAGCATCTAATTCACAAATCATAACCATAGAGAAATCACATCAAAACCTACAGTAATGGGTAACAGAAAGTCATTCCTAGTCTAGTAGCTCTCAATAATGAATAAAAGAAAACAATAGACATGGGCTACCACTATAGAATCTCCTAATAGGGGTAAACACATAAGCATAGTACAAAATCTCGAAACTCACCCATATGTGAAGAAGCATAGGAGGACTCACCCCGATAAGCAGAACCGAAAACAATATGAATGATGCTCCTCTATAACAAATCAAAACCATACTTGTGCAATATTATCTGGTGCAGCGGCCTCATCCCTACTATAGAAAGTACATCAACGGACCGAGCCCCCCCTCTTGGGCGCCTTTACCCGCCTGACCTGCACTCCAAACTGGCGGTACAGGGATATCAGCAACTCGAGTAGTACGCATAGCCTGAATACCCCGTCGTGACACATATGTTCGGAGTCCGGGATAATCTCTCACCATGTGCCTAGTATCTCCACACTAAAATCAGCCTCTCCGCTGGCATGGCTGTGGAAGCTGTCCGGCATGAGCACTCTAAGACCCATGGATATCTGAAGTACCGCGCAAAGCCTGAAGTGAATACTGAACAGAATGACCCATAAAACCTCTACCATGGAGTACCTTGCCTCCAAAGTAGGGACTAGTAGATCCTGCCAGTGTGCGAGGCCTCTTAGACTGCCTGTCCTCTCTCTCCTAAATCCATATGTCCTCTCCCTCCTAGTCCCGCATGCCCTCTAGTCGGCAAGCAATCTCTACCACCTGCTGAAATGGAACATTTGACTCCAACTCTCGAGTCATGCTAAACCGGATATCATGATTTACCCCCTCAATGAACCTACAGACCTGCTCTCTAACTGTTGAAACCAAAGTAGGTGCATGTCAGGACAAATCATTGAATTTGACGACATACTATTACACCAACAGAGTGCCCTGGTGAAGCTGCTCAAACTCCATATGTCAGGCAACCCGAAGAGTCTGAGGAACATATATTCCCTCAAGAAGAACTCTAAAAATCGATCCCATGTGAGTGAAGTTGCCTCAGCCATGCTACCCAAATCGTATGTTCGCCACTACTGATATGCCGCTCCTTTAAGCTGGAACATAGTCAAAATAACCCCACTCATCTCCACAATACCCATAGTGTAGAGAAAGTGCTGGCACTCCTCAAGGAAACCATGTGCATCCTCTGAAGCCAAACCACTGAAGGTAGAAAGGTAATACTTCTTGAACTTTGCAAGTCTAAGTTGTTCTTCCT
>AWOL01S0023404.1:18643-35300 GCA_000715115.1 Nicotiana otophora | reverse complement strand
ACCCAGCCCTATACAACACTGTCGTTGCTTACCATACTGGGCAGATCGTGGAAAGGGCGACCTTATCTGACTTGACTCACCCCTATACTGAGAACTTAAGGCCCTGAAATGCTGACCAGGCCTTGAGTATGAGGAACGATCATATCTCTTACCGCCCAACTAAGGGGTTGCGCTAGCTGATGGCTGGACTGGATGCCTCTGGTATTGTTGTCTCTGACCTCCTCAAAACTCACCAGAAGGACCCAAATACCTCGCCCTCTTATTCTTGGCCCTTTTATGCTCACGGTCGGCTCTCTGCTGCTACTTACGCTCCTCTACAACCTGCGTATATGCATGAATATGAGAAATATCCATGCCTGGTTGAAGTGAGAACGACATACAATCGTTAAGCAAGTGTGGTTCTAATCCCATCACTAACCGGTGAACCCAATCCTCCATCTTAGATATGATAGTGGGAGCATACCTAGCCAATGAATCAAACTGAAGATTGTACTCTCGAACACTCATGTTACCCTGCCGAAGGGTCAAGAACCTATCAACTCTGACCCGTCTAAGCTCAGGTGGCAGATAATGACGAAGTATAGCCTCTGTAAACTCCGGCCATACTATTGGAGGGGCATCCTCACCTCGGGACAACTCCCAAGACTTGTACCAATTAACTCCAATATACTGAAGTCTATAGGAAGCTAGCTCAACTGACTTAGTTGCAGTGGCCTTCATTACGCTCAAAGTTCTCTGCATTCTATCGATAAATATTCGGGGTTCTTTGTTTGGATCTGCCCCAGTGAATACCGGAGGATCCAAATTAATGAAATCACGAACCCCCGCACTGACGGACCTATTTGCATGTCCAATTATTACCTCCTGACACCGAGCTTGTGTGGATACTAATCGAGTTAATAGCTGAATAGCATCTCTAATCTCCTGACCCGGTGCATCTGGCTGAGGAGCTTGACGTACAGGGGCGGGTGCGGGAGATGGTGCCCCTCGGAGCTCTTCTGGAGAGGGCGGGGTATGTGCAATCTAAGATAGAATCTAACTATGAGACTCTCCCCGAGCCCTGGTAACTCATGGCGCTTGACTAGTAGTCTCATCAGCCGCAGACTTTCCCTTATGGGCGACTGTAGTCTTCGGAGGCATCGCTGAAAACGTAACATATCGTTAAGAACATGAATTCTTACGTGGCACGATCTAAGATAAGAAGATAGGATAACATCCTATATGTCCTATAGCCTCCTGTCTATAAGTGTGGTGCATAACACACCCATAAACAAGACTCTACTAGACACGGTCTGTAGACAACCCTAGGATAGAACTGCTTTGATATCACTTTTGTCACGACCCAAACTGATGGGCCACGACGGGTGCTCGAGTCCTACCTGTCGAACACCCCTGAGCATGCGTATAAGATGTAAACATGAATAACATCTGCTGAATTACGAGAATAACATAAATGAGGGAAATCTGCTCAAAAGACATATGTACATATACGTGTAGAATACGTAGGGCGAGCCGACAAGGCTGTTATACACAATTATATACCCAAAACTGGAAGTCGGCAAGGCCACATACTATCAAACTATACATACTGTCTATAGACCTCTATTAGAATATACAACTATACAAGGATGAGACTGGGCCACGTCATACCCATATATGTATAAAAGCATATCGTACCAAAATCAAAAGCCGCTCTGGATCAAATGGAGCACTCCAACTCTCGCGGATCAAGGATCGTAACAAGGGGAACCATCAGCTTGTCTACCTACACCTGTGGGTATGAAACGCATGCCCCGGGAAATAGGGCGTCGGTATGAATAATGTACTGAGTATGCAAGGCATAAAAATGAGTACATAACAGACATAGATGAAACATGGAATAAAGAATTCCGACTGTAAGTCTAAATCACTTTGTAAATCCTGAAACATTTATAATGACCTGCACGTGCGTATAAATGTCATGTCATGCATAGGTATAGGTGTACATAACATCATCAAGCCTTTGAAGGCATCCCATCATATCATCTCGGCCATTGTGGGCAAAATCATCCACATATACCAGCTGATAAGGTGGTGGTGCGTATATAACGCCATAACCTTTTCCTATATCCCATATACATATAAGTACATATATATATATATATATATATATATATGTACTTATATATATGTACTTATATATATATACGCATATATAACGCCATCTGGTCATGGGTCAATCTGTATGTTTAAATGAATGAAATGCATAAAAATATGTTAATATGATCAATATACCTTTCGGACAAACTTTATCGATTACGTATTTTCTGAGACCCATGAGCAGAAGATGTGATAATAAGATACATGGGAATTCAAGAACATAGTCACCTCTAATACTCCTATGAATACAGTCATTTATAAAAGTTGTGTATTTTGCTCGTTTCATTTGTATCATGCAAAAAAGAAAGAAGGGATAGCCTTAACATACCTGATCTGATCCTTTAGACAATCCTTCTAACACACGCCAATCGCGACGAAACACGTAACAACGAGATCGAAATAGGGAACAATTCGTATGAAATACCCGAAGCAATAACATTGCTATGCAAAGATAATATTGGATGAAGATTTTCCTTAAGAACTTAGCAATAACGTTGCTATTTGGAAAATCATCTTTGTTGAACTCTTTCTTAAGAGATGAGAAATAACATTACTGTATAAGGAATCTTGGCTGAAACTCTTAGAAAGAACGTTACTTTCCTTGAAATCCTTTCTTAAGAGATTATAAATGTTATCCTTACTTTTAGGTAGGCCCCACATAATTAAACTTGGTGTCACATAACCTTTCCAAGTGTGACACCTTTAAGTCTCTTTCAATAGTCATAAATTGGGAAAGGGGGGTGCTGCCACGTTGGGGAGGGGTTAAGCTTATCCCAAGTTTATTAATTAATTACCCAATAATTTTAATTAAGTTGTTTATTCCCCCATTAACCAATAATCCTCATAATTAAGAATTATCTCAAATTACTTAAAATACTACTCACTTTTAATACACTTTACGTACCCTACTATCATGGTCATGGGGTACCTTGTATGGCACTAGTCCATAAATACCGGGTATTATGGCTCGGACTATATTTTATCCCAAATCGACAACCTGCAACAAAACTCATTTTCTTTTATTCGTTTACCCTTCATCCTTCACGGCACTTTCTTATCGCTTGTTATAAGTAGAATAAATATGTATAACCTCAAGATAATCTCATCCCCGAGTCTACGTCGATTAAATTATGACGAAACTTTTACGTAAGAAATGTGAGATACGATATCATTTACGTTCATCAAGTGTACAACCTAACACCCATATTTAAATTCTTATGGAAATCGACCCCGACTTTTGTTGGGTATTATTCTTCTAATGACCGTTCCCACTCACTATTGAGTGCGCATTGGGTGTGGATCAATATTTGGCGCCTTTGCCGGGGAGTTTAATGTGTTAGCTATATATTTTAGTGTGTTATTGAAATATCTTCTTTCCCTTCCGTGTTACTAACTTATTGAAGAAACCATAGGTACAAACATTGCGAATAATGAGCTCAGATATATGCCATTAGGGGACTTGGACGGTGAGGATGAACAATTCGATGAGGTACCTCAAGTGCCATAGTAGAATCGGCGAGGCCGGGTTCTCCGAGACAACGTGCCTACACCACCCCCATCTCCACCACCTCAACCACAAGTGGCACAACACCATATTTTGTTCAATGAAGGTTATGCTAGTGCAGAAATCCCCCCTCATATTAGGGCGGGCAACTTTCAATTTACCAATGTGAATTCTAGAGCAACGAGGCTTTGTCACCGGCGTGCCAAGTCAAAATACCTATAAAAATTTGAAGGGCTTTGTGGATACGTGCTGGGGGAGCAAGCAAACTAATGTTTCCGAGGTTGCTTTGAGGCTAAGGATGTTTACCTTGTCTCTATGGGGTAAATCTTTGTATTGGTTGGAATGTTTACCAAATCATTCAATACATACTTGGGATGAGTTGGCGAATATGTTTATTGCTATGGTTTACTCTCCCGGGCATATGGCTACTCTTAGGGATGAAATATTGGCTTTCAAGCAAGAGCCAAATGAACCTTTGCATGAGATTTGGGAGAGGTATCGGATAATGGTGAAGAAGTGCTCGAAAAATGAAATGACCGACAATATAATCCAGTAAACTTTCTACCATGGTATCAATACTACGAACTATTATATGGTAAATTAATTGGCTGGTGGCAGCTTTATGACAACACCTTATGAAAAGGTATGTGAGATTCCTGATGTGATGGTGGAAACATTGTCGGCTTGGCAATCCCGAGCTAATGTAACACAAGGTGATCCCAACATAGTGCACCTCCACAAAGAGTTGCAAGGTCATGGGCAAGCCATTGCCGAATTGACAACAACCATGCCTCAACTAGCAAAGGCCCAACTTAATCAAGTGCAATCTCCTAAGCAAGTGCATGCTATGGAGGGAGTAAATGTATTAGTGAACAAGAAGAGGACCAAGGGTCCAGAAATGCACACCCGAGTGGAAAATTATGGTGAGTTTGATCAAGATGATTCTCATCATGAGAAAGAAGAGGAAGTTCAATATGTGAACAATTTTTAAGGGCAAAGAAACAACTTCCATGGCTCAAATCAACAACAATGGCAACCACATTATAACCAAGGCAATTAGAGTTCTAATAATCAAGGCAATTGGCATAATAACAGCAGTCAAGGAAATTGGAGTTGAAACAATCAAGGAAATTGGGGAGGTAACAATCAAGGTGGTTGGGGAAACAATCAAGGCAATCGGTGGTCGGGTGTTCAAACGCCCCCAATGTATGAACAACCGAGCAACCCACCTCCTTATCCTTCCCATGGTTCAAGTTCTTCAAAAAATGCGATGGGTCATATTGGGAGTATGTTTATGCAAATGATGGAAAAGAATGCCGATTTCGATGCCGAACTTGCCTCACACAGCACATTAATGCGTAATCTAGAAGTTCAAATTGGGAAATCTCTCAATCTCTAAATTTTCGTCCTAAGGGTGCACCACCAAGTGACACGGCGTAGTTTAGACAAACTTGGTTCAAAATCAATTAGGACTTAAAGGGTTGTAGTTTAGGCTTTTGGTTAAGGTAGGTCACAATTTTGGTTAGAGTGACTCAAAACCTCCCTAAGCATTACAATGTTTCAACAGTCAAAGTACATTTCCTTCAGACACTTTTCCACCCTTTCTTCATTTTTTATTTCATCACCTAGTCTTTCATTTATTCACAATTCCTTCTTTTTCCTTCCTTTTTTATTCTTTCTTACTTATTATTTTTCTCAAAAATCAAGGAAGGTTCCACTATTTGTTTTTATTATCTTTCACCTTTTAAGTAACTTCCACATCAGAACTTTTCCAACATTCACCCCCAAACTTAGGCTTTTAGACTATGTTTAAAGTTTCAAAGTACATAGGGAGGTAGGACACATAAAGATAGATCACTAAAGAACGAAGGGTTAAAGCTTGTAACATGGTTAAGGGTAGGAAATTTTAGCCATAATGACGGTCCAAGGAAGGTCTAACATCATTTTTCAAACCAAGTTAGTCTTGTATTTCGCCTTGAAGCACATTCCAGGCAAGTTCTAGACTATAAATAATGCAAAAGAACTCACAAAAAATCTCACCACACATGAAACATGAAAACTCGAGTAGAGTACAAATCCAAAATCCAATTGAAACCAATAAACTCAAAGAAGTCACATATAGCCTAAGAAACCATTTAATGAATCAAAGAGCCAAATATTGAGTCTAGAAGTCATGACCATGGTCATTACTTGAATCATATTTCTTTTTCAACGATCAAGAATTCATATGCCAAGGTTTAAATCATGTTGGTACCAAGCAAGCCACAAATTGGCCAATGGGCAAAAACCCCAACTCAAACCACTTATTCTTCCTAAATTAACAAAAACTATATCTAAACTACGTAACTAATTGCCTTATGAAAGTCACCTAGCTATCCGTCATGTGGAAAAATCGACACAATAATTTACCAAACATTACCCGATTCAGAAAGAAAATTGGCATCCTTGGAAAAAGAACCGTGATACAATGAAAACCAAGGATATTACCAACAAAAAATAAACATTCTATTTATAAAAAAACAAGAAGCCAATAAACATCAAGTCAATAAAACATACTATATATAAAAACAAAAATTCAAGAAGGTAGTAAACATACAAATATAACCCATCACATGAAAATAAAATATCAATATACCATATGAATAGTTATATAAGTAGCCACCCCCAACTAGAAATGTTGCAATGTCCTCAATGTAACTAAACAAAAAGAGTAAAATGGTGGAAAGTGCTCCCTAAATATTGCATCAAGTGCTCTCCTCGTTGGCGGACTTAGTAGCATCCTCCTCTTCTTCCTATTTCTCGGACCAATGAACTGGAGCATCATCATCATCTTCCGGCTCGATCTATGGAACTGAATCTTGATGCTTTAGACCTTTCCATAGCCCCTTCACACCCTTCCACATGCGGGTGAAGAATTTATCTCTTTTCTTCTTCCTCTTCTTTATCCTAGAGTGTGCAGTTGCCAGCTTGGCATGAGAAGTACTCAAAGTACCGTGCATCTTGGACAAATAAGTGTATGCTTTCTCCGATTTATTAAGGTGATCCCCCTGCTTTTTCTGATCATCAAGATACTTTTTAAATTCTTTATTTGAAATGCATAAAGAGGGTGCCTCAGATGTCTCCTCAGGTCCCTATTGAAGGCCAGCTACTAGGTCGCGAATCTGTCGTATTTCATCGGAAAGCATAGCAAATGGTCTCCTGTAGAAGATGATGGCCGGCTACCCTGGTCGTTCTGAGAAGAAGATCCCAACTTTCTCTTTCTATCTTTTCACGGCGCTGACCTTTCCTCTTTTCTTCAATAGAGCAATAGGCTTTCCCGGATCTATCCAGTTATATTCCGGATCCTCCTCAACACCTTCAAGATGGCAACGATGCCAATTTTGGTGACATTCAAATCCACTACTAAAATTTAAATGGACACGGTCGCATGCAATATAATTTACCCAACTATGAGTCGAGATCGAATCCCACAGTGAACAATAGGTAGGCGATTAGGCATGTAAGAAAATTATCACTTATTATGATAAGCCAAACACTTAGAAAGGTTTTGAGAAAATATTTATAACTAATTTTAAAAATTTAAACTAACCCATGAAGCAAGTAAAATGATCAATGGCTACAAGAATGGATGCGATAGGAATTACACTCAAGTAACGAACCAATGTATTTCACGATTTTACAAATATAAATGTGTTTATATTAATTAGCCTCGTGTAATAATTCTATATTAGCTTGTTTCGAAAACTAAGAAGACCTCCTAATAGAATTATCCCTAAACCAATTAAGAGATTAAACACACCCAAATATGGCTACAAATAGTTCAATCCTATCCTTAGGTAGAATCAATAAAGTAAGGGTTAACGCCTAAAGATCTTGTTAATTAATCTTTCCCAACCCCAAATTATATTTCCCAAAATTAATTCGAAGTGAATGGACGAGTCCTAGGGTTAGCTAATCCCTTTGGAAACATTAAAGTACAAGAATAATTAAGGAAATAATAACTCACTTCAATATAAATAAAAATCGTTCAATACATAAGCACAACAAGATATTTAATCCACACTTTAAATACGAATATTCCCATAAACAAGATTCCAGTGTTAGAAAAAATACTACACACTTAGATATTCAATACAAAACTTGTGTTCTCTAGTCAAGAGACTGAAAAAAGCCAAAGATCTGCCAAAGATGTGTTTCTAATAAGCTAGGTCGTGTATTAAAGGGTATGAGGCCAATATGTGCAATTACAGAAGTGCCCAAAACTGAAGCGCGATAATCACATTTGTGAAGTGAGGATCGCAATTGGAAATAATGGCATTATTGTTGAGCATCGCATTTGCGGTCTCAAAGTTCGCATTTGCGAATTTAAGCATTATGCACTTGGTTTCGCATTTGCGAAGGTTGACTTGTCTAGTTGACTTTGCATTTGCGATTTCTCCATCACAATTGCGACTTTTGCTTGTCACACCCCGAACCTGGGGGGTGAGACCGGCACCCGGTACCTCACTTAACCTAGCGTGCCAACATGCTATAGAGGGACTCTGAACATACAATGTCATACTTTGGCCATAGGGCCACGTTGCAAGACAAATTGTGAAACAAAATATAAAATTGAATGGAAAATAGCTCTGACTGAACATCAATATAAAACTAGGCCGACAAGGCCGTCATATCTACTACAACTTACAAACCAACACAAATATACATATAATGCCTACAAGCCCAACATACTGCACTAACTGACAAGATATGTCTACAAGCCTCTACTGATGGATGTACTGTGGTCGGAACAGGGCGCTGACCTACCCATAATATATACACAATATGTACTCAAAACCCTAGACCCGACAATTACAAAGGACGTGGAGCTTACCGATCAACCTGATCACGGACAGCACCTACGGAGGAGATTTACCAGTCTATCTATTCGAACCTGTATGTATGAAATGCATTGTCCTCGAGAATGGGACGTCCGTTCAAAATAATGTACCGAATATGTAAGGCAATAGAATAACTAAAAGCTGAAAGTAAATTGATAATATATTAACTGAAAGTAACTAGAGTCAAAGATGATATGGAGATATACTTACCTGTTGATATTGACTCAAATCTATCAATATAGTAAGTAAAATAGATGCCCGGCCATATAAGGCTCAGACGTGTAAGTGCTCGGTCGTAGTAGGCTTGCTCATAAGAGCTCGGCCATACTAGGCTCGGGTGCTCGGACATTCTGACTCGCTCATAGGCGATCGACCACAATAGGCTCGATATATAAAGTACCATATGATAAGAGGTTGCCCAATGGGGGCCTTTCCGCCGATTATAGCATGGTGGTGGTGAAAATATTGTAATGATAGCATCAAAATCCATCTCTAGATCAATTAGCTCGGGTGAGGTCTTACGACTACAAACTGTCACTGTACAACCTCGGTAAACCCGTCTAGAAATGATCGGTTCTCCCCACGAAAGGATAAGTCAGTATTTCAGGCACTATACCAAACTTCCCCACAACAAAGGGGGCAATATACGATAAAGTTAATCCTGGGTTTATCAAGGCCTAAGCATCATGAGAGCAAATGGTCAATATACCGGTCACAACATCTCGTGAAGACTCCTGGTCCTGTCGACACACTAAAGCATAGATACGATTCTGGTTACCCCCTGAACTGGAACCTCTATCTCTTTCTCGACCTCTACCAGCAAAAGACTAAGACACATACCCTGAAGGATGCACGGATATAAATGATCATGTTGTTGAACTCGCTGGTTGTGTCGTACCCCCAGAATCGCTATTTGAGCAATCTCGCATCATATGCCCCAAACGCCTACATGTATAACAAGCGTCGGAACCTGCTCGACATTGGCCCAAGTGTCCTCTACTACAAATGTCACACCATAGTGCAAACATGACCATGTCTGGCCTTAATCCTCACTGTCGCTGCAAACCCGACGCCTGCGAGCTCTCACGTGGTCCTGACTGAGCATAGCAATCATACCTCTAACCCTGTAACTGAGGTGGTGGAGGCCTAGGTGGTTGTTCGAAGTACTGGGGCCTATAACTACCCTGAGACTTCTCCTGAGACTTGGAAAATCTCATTCTCTTTCGCTGCCCTTGCTCACTCCTCTATGTACCCTGCTACCGATGCCTGCCACTTTCTATATTCTGGGTGAATGCCTGAATCTGGGAGATATCCATACTATCATGCAATGCAGCACTGGCATATGCCTCGATAAACTCTAGGGCCAACCCTGCTCATATTGCCCTGCTTGAGGGCTAGAAACTGATCGAAACAGAGCATATCTTGTCAATGAGTCAAAAAGGAGACTATACTCTTGAACACTCGTATTGCCCTGCTTGAGGGCTAGAAACTGATCGACTCGAGCCTCTCGGATCTCCCACGGTAAGTACTGGTCAAAGAAGGCATCTGAAAAATTCTCTCAAATAGCTGGAAGTGCATCACGTCCCCTGTACCTCTCCCATCCCTCGTACCAAAGGATGGCTATATCACAAAGTCGAAAAGCTACTAGCTGAGTTGCCTATTTCTCTGTGGCATGCGGAACCCAAAATATCCTATGAAGCTGATCTATGAAATCCTGCGAGTCTTCCCTCTGATCTGTCCTCGTGAACTTTGGGGGACTCAGAGCAATAAACTCTCGGACCCTTGAACTCCCAGACTCCTCAAAAGACCCTGCACTAGCTGATGCCCTAGCCTGTTGCTGGGTGGCTAACAACTGTGTCAACCAATGCATCACATTCCTCAAGTCGTGATCTGATGGAAGTGGAGAGGGAATTGGATGTGCGGTATCCCTAGGAATCTCCTCGGGTAGTGGAGGAGCCGGTAATGGCTGAGTAGGTGTCTCGCCCTAGTCCTCCGACTAGGCCCCATCTATAAGGGGTACCTGTTGGTCCCCTCACCCGCTGCTGTATCTCTCCTCTGACTGATCATAGTCTTCCTTTTGACCACCATCTCTGTATGCAAGCACCAATACTTAAGTTTAACTCAAATTTCCTATAACTCGGTTCTACAGCACGATTTAGATTTTAAAGAAAGGTAACCAACTCCCAAATGCCTTGTAGTTCCCTGATTATATAATGTGGTTCATAATACATCTAAAAACAAGACCCTACAAGACACAGCTTGTAGACTCCCTAGGACAGAACAACTCTACCAACCTTGGGGGAGAGACCGGCACCTGGTATCTCACTTAACCTAGCATGCCAACTTGGGACTGAGGGACTATGAACATACTATGTCATACTTTGTCTATAAGGCCACGTTGCAAGACAATTTGTGAAACAAAATATAAAACTGAACAAAAACTAGCTCTGCCTAAACATCAATATAAAGCTGGGCCGACAAGGCCGTCATAACTACTATAGCTGATAAACCAACAAAACAATGCATACAAGGCCTACAAGCCCAACATACTGCACTAATTGACAGGATATATCTACAAGCCTCTACTGTTGGATGTACTATGGTCAGAACAGGGCCCTGACCTACCCATGATATATACACAATATGTACTCAAAACCCTAGACCCGGCAACTCCGAAGGACATGGAGCTTACTGATCAAGCTGATCACGGACAATACCTATGGAGGAGGTTTACCAGTCTGTCTCTCCGCACCTGCATGAATGAAATGTAGTGTCCCCTAAAATGGGACGTCAATACGAAATAATGTACCGAGTATATAAGGCAATAGAATAACTAAAAGCTGAAACTAAACTAATAATATAATAATTGAAGTAACTTGGAGTCAAAGATGATTAGGAGATATACTTACCTACTGATACTGACTCAACTCTCTCAATATAGTAAGTAAAATAGTTGCTCGGCCCTATAAGGCTCAGAACGCTTAACTGCTCGGATGTAGTAGGCTCGCTCATAAGTGCTCGGCCATACTAGGCTTGGTATCTCAGCCATTTTGGGATCGTTCATAGGTGGTCGGCCACACTAGGCTCGGTATATAACGTACCATTTGATCAGAGTTTGCCGGGCCTGCGCATTGATTATAGCTCGGTGGTGGTTAAAATACTGTAATATTGTATATATATAGACCATATGCCCTCTTGACTGAAAGAAGATAATACTTAACTAAATAGAAAGTCCCAAAAATGGAGAATACTGTAACTTCTGAGACTAGGTTAATGTGAATAAATTCAGGAATACGAACTTCTCTTAATGTCTCGTTATCAAATACATGTAGTTACGAGATCATACTAAAATGAAGGAGAGGTGTAGCCTTAACATACCTTATCACAATCTTTCCAATAACCACGTTGAACTTGTCTCTTCGCACCTTAATATACAACAACGATAATAATACTATCATTAAGTTATGAAAGGTACAACTATCGCATAACGAACGATAGGATTATTTTATATTAATACGAGCAGCATCTGCCCTATGATATCCGTTTCTTCAAAATTCAAGATAACACCAACAACACAATAACACAACAATAACAACATTTATACATTATTTTCCAACCTTATATACACCACAAAATACTACAACAGAGCTCAACACACCCCAATCTCTCCAGACACAAAACAACCACTGTAGTAGTGTCAAATAGCCCGAAACTGTTATGACGATCAACTAGACCACCGCCCTACATTTATGTGGTGTTTATCCACACCCTTTCTCCTCCAAATGTCCTTAAAATGTAGCAAAATACGCAATCCAGAAGCAACACAAAACATTCCACTACAAGTTGAATAACTCGAACTCACGGCTTCCGATCACCGTCCTGTGAGTTCTTACAAATATAGAACGACTTCCCATATATTTATAGCAGGAAAAATGGATTAAACAGGTCAGTAAACTTACCTTATTTATTGTATAACTCATCTCCTATCTTGGTTCTTCAAACTCTACGTTTTTCCTCCAACTAGAACTTGAAAAGGGGAGAAAATCAATTAGGGTTTGTGTGCAATATTTGGAAGGAAGTTTGTAGGGGTTTAGGTATGGTTATTGTGCCCTATTATAAGTGTAATATATGAAGGAAATAGGCATTTAAAATGTATCTTTGGACGACCCAAACTGGCCCATTTTTGGACTTATATAATCCTCTCATTTAAGTAAGTAGGTGACACACCTACTTGTCACCTAGCTGTCTGCGCAGTCTTGCACAAACACATATACCTCTCTACTCCAATGTCGTATTGACAAACGGTTTGATGCATTAGAAAATAGACTCATAGATATTAGATTTTATGGGTGGAACATCCCGTAACTATAAGTATACTGGGATACAATTTCAGTTACATTTGACCCAAATTTCAATAAAACTTATGAACGTAACATGTGATAACTTTCATCGACTTTTGTTCCACAACTCGCTTGACCTCAAACTTAACACATGACTATAATTAAACTAAAATAAATGATAATATAACCCTCTTATCATGTTAATAACCCTAGTTTTCTTACAAGGTATTTTTACGTATGAAAACAGATAGGGTGTAACATTGCTATCTTTACTGACACTTCGCATTTGCCAAGTTGATGTCGTAATTGCGACATCTGAGGCCCTTTTCTAGATTTCTTATTTTCAACTTATTTTTGACTCATTTTCACTTGGTTCCTTCATGATCACTTCTAAATCATATAGAACCTGTAAAATAGAATTAAGCGACAATAAACACACGATTTTATCAATCAAACATAGGATAAATCTAAGATTAAAGATGAGATAAGTTGGAAAAATACCAACTTATCAGCCTCCAACTCCCTACCCTCAAATACTTTCCAAGAAAAATGGTGAGAATCAATTCAAGAAGTTCATTCAAATGATGAAGAGTCTTTGAATTAATGTGCCATTTGTAGATGCTTGGGAACCAATTCCCGGTTATGCAAAGTTTATGAAAGATCTTGTGACTAAAAAGCGGTCAATGAATTTTGAAACTATCAAGTTCACTCATCAAGTGAGTGCAATTGTTCATTCCATGGATCCTATGTTGGAGGATCCCGGTACTTTCACGATTCCTTAAACAATTGGGAGTGCCGAGTTTGCTAATGCCCTTTGTGATCTTGGGGCGAGTATCAATTGGATGCCCTGTTCGGTTTTCTAAACATTAGGAATTCGGAAACCAAGACCCACATCTATGGGTTTCAAATGGACGATTGTACCATGGAGAGGTCGTTGGGTGTGATTGAAGATGTTTTGGTCCGGGTTGATAAGATCATCCGGCGGAATTTGTTATTCTAGATTGTGAAGTTGATTATGAAGTGCCTATCATTCCTGGGAGACCGTTCCTTGGTACGGGTAAGTTTCTTTGTGATGTGGACGTTTGAGAACTCACTTTCCGAGTTGGTGATAAACAAGTGGTATTCCTTGTATGTAAGTCTATGCCACAACCAAATAACAATGAGGTGTGTTTTTGTGGATTTTGTGACCAATATTATTGTTGATAATACAAGTGCTAAAATCAATATTGGTGATATGATGGAAGCCGTTTTTTCTCAAATTTGATGATGACGAGATGGATGGTTTCATTGAATGTGTGAATTCTTTGCAAGGAAAGGGTTTGTACAACTATGCACCCCGAAAATTATCTTTGGATCTTGAGAATAGGAAGACTCCTCCTACAAAGCCTTCTATTGATGAGCCACCTAATTTGGAGTTGAATCCATTACCTCCACACCTTCGGTATGAATTTCATAGCCCTTGTTGTACTTTACCAGTTATTATTTCCTCGTGTTTCNGAGGCTATGCAAGAAGTTGTCAAGAAGGAGATTATCAAGTGGTTGGATGTCGGGGTTGTCTACCTCATCTCCGATAGTTCATGGACCTCTACAGTTCAATGTGTCCCAAAGAAAGGGGGAAAGAAGGTTGTTACCAATTATAAGAATGAGTTGATTCATGCAAGAACGGTGGCCGGTTGGAGGGTTTGTATGGATTATCGTAAGCTCAACAAAGTTTCAAGGAAGGATCACTTTCCACTTCCTTTCTTAGACCAAATGCTATATATATTGGCCAACCAATCTTTCTATTATTTTCTTGATGGGTACCCATACTACAACCAAATTCTCATTGCTCCGGAAGATCAAGAGAAAACAACCTTTACATGTCCCTATGGTACTTTTTCTTTCAAGTGGATGCCTTCTTCTTTGTGCAATGCACCGGCAACTTTTTAACAGTGTGTGATGGCTATTTTCATGGACATGGTGGAGGACTACCTTGAAGTTTTCATGGATGACTTCTCGGCAGTTGGGGATTCTTTTGATGATTGGCTTGCAATCACTTTGGCAGGATGTGAAGAGGCCAATTGTTGCTCAATTTGGAGAAATGCCATTTCATGGTTGAGGAAGGCATTGTCCTTGTCTATAAAATCTCAACAAATTGAATTAAAGTTGACAAGTCAAAGATTGAGGTGATTTATATGCTTCCACCCCATACTTCGGTGAAGGGTGTGCGGAGTTTCCTAGGCCATGCGGGTTTCTACCTGATCTTTGTCAAAGATTTCTCTAACGTGGTGTACCTATTGTGCAAGCTCACTGAGAAGGATGCCAAGTTCCATTTCAATGATGATTGTATGTATGGGGGACTTTGAACTACTGAAACTCAAGTTTACAACCACTCCTATCATTACCGCTCCAAATTGGAGTTTGCCTTTTGAACTAATGAGTGATGCAAGTCACGTAGCAGTTGGGGCTGTTTGAGGCCACGTATTAACAAATATTTTCATACGGTTTCCTATGCTAGTAAGATGATGAATAGTGCCCAAATCAGTTACACCGTTATGGAGAACGAGTCATTGAGAAGTTCCACTAGTACTTGATGGATGACAAGGTTATTGTCCACACGGATCATGCGATGGTTCGCTAACTTATGAGCAAAAAGGATTCTAAAGCACTGTTGATGAGATGGGTACTCTTGTTGCAAGAATTTGATTTTGATGTTCAGGATAGGAAAGGTAGTAAAAACCAAGTCGCAGACCAGTTGTCTCGTTTGGAGAAGGAGGGGAGGCCACATTATGGCCTTGAAATTAATGGCTTCTTCCCCGATGAGCAACTATTGGCAATTTCAATGAAAGAAGTGTCATGGTTTGCGGACTTGGCAAATGTTCTTGTGAGTAGAATCATTCCGGATGAGTTCTTTTCAAACCAAAGGAAGAAGCTCAAAAGAGATTTTCAAGATTATTATTGGGATGAACCATACCTTTTCCGGATTTCTACTGTTGGTGTGATTAGAATGTGTGAACCGAAGAAGAGCAAGGCGATATTCTTGGTGCTTGTCATTCTTCGCCATATGGTGGTCATCATGGTGGAGCAAGAACGGCGACCAAAGTTCTTAGTTGTTCTTTCTTTTGGCCTCCTCTTTCAAGGATGCAAGTGACTTAGTAAAAAGATGTGATGAATGTCAACGGGCCGGTGGAATTGCAAAGAAAAATGAGATGCCTCTCACAACCATTTTGGAGATTAATATTTTCAATGTGTGGGGTATTGTCTTTGTGGGCTCTTTTGTGAGTTCTTGTGGAAATACTTACCTCTTGGTCGCGGTAGATTATGTGTTCCAAATTGGTTGAGGCCGTTTCATTACTCAACAATGAGGCGAGAAGTGTAGTTGCTTTCTTGACGAAGACAATTTTTACAGGATTTGGTACACCATGTGCAATCATAAGCGTTGGGGCTCACACTTTTGCAACAAGGCTTTTGACACTTTACTTAGTAGGTTTGGTGTTACTCACAAAGTCACGACTCCCTATCATCCACAAGCTAGTGGTCAAGTGGAAGTCTCCAACCCGGAGATAAAGAGTATGTTGTCTGAAACGGTGAATGCTAATCGGACAGATTGGTCCAAGAAGCTTGATGATGCATTATGGTCTTATCGGTCAGCTTACAAAACACCTATCGGAATGTCTCCATACTGGTTAGTGTTCGAGAAAGCTTGCGATCTTCTAGTGGAACTAAAGCACAAAATGGACAGTAGAATGTCAGAAAGCTTTCGGTATAATCAAAGAATATTTGTAAATTCCACATGTGTTAGTTCCCCCCCCCCC
>AWOL01S0023404.1:0-13946 GCA_000715115.1 Nicotiana otophora | reverse complement strand
CCCCTCCCTCCCCCTAAACCGTAGAAATTGCTGCCATTGTACATGTCTGTTCTAGATAATGCATTTGGATGCATGTTAGGACAACATGATGAGATTGGTAGGAAAGAGCAAGCTATCTATTACACGAGCAAGAAGTTTACACCGTGCGAGGCCATATACACTTTTTTAGATCGAACCTACTGCGCTTTGACTTGGATCACTCAGAAGTTAAGGCACTACATTTCAGCATACACCACACATCTGATATCCCAGTCCACTCAAGTACATCTTCCAGAACTGGAAAGTTGGCTAAATGGAAGATTCAACACAAAGCGAGTTCGATATTATATGCGTAATGCGGAAAACTATCAAAGGACAAGCATTAGCCGACCATCTCGTAGAGAACCCGATGGAAAAGGACTACGAGCCGCTCACTATGTACTTTTCGGATGAAGAAGTATTGTTCACAAGGGAGGACAATGCAGAGTCGTACCCATGGTAGAGAATGTTTTTCAACACAGCAGCAAACTTCAAAGGTGTAGGGGTTGGGGCAGTCTTAATTTCTGAGTCAGGACGGCATTACCCAACTTCAACGAAGATAAGGTTTCCTTGCACCAATAATATAGCTGTGTATGAAACATGCATCCTCAAGATTAGGATGGCAGTCGACATGAACATCAAGGAACTTCTGGTAATATGAGATTCTGATCCACTGATACATCAAGTTCAAGGTGAATGGACTACCAAGAACGTCAAGATCATGCTGTACTTGCAATGCGTGAAATAGTTGTGCAATATATTCATCAAGATTGAATTCAAACATGTTCTCAGAATCCAGAATGAGTTTGCAAACGCTCTTGCAACCTTGTCATCTATGATCTAGCATCCAAATAAGCATTACATCGACCCTATTATGATAGAGGTTCAGAATCAGCATACATACTATTTCCATGTAGATGACGAGGTAGATGATATGTCGTGGTACTACTACATCAAAAGGTTCTTTGAACCAAGAGAATACATAGATAATGCCACCCGTGGCCAGAAACGAGCATTAAGAAGACTAGCAAATCACTTTTTCCTTAACGAGGAATTCTTGTACATGAGGATACCAAACTTGGGTCTATTAAGGTGTGTAGATGTCGCTGAAGCGACCAGATTACTAGAAGAAATACACGCAGGCACATGCGAACCTCACATGAATGGTTTCATTTTGGCCAGGAAGATTTTAAGAGCTGGATACTTTTGGATGACCATGGAAAGCGATAGTATCTGTTACATGTGGAAGTGTCACCAGTGCTAGATTCACGAGGATTGCATCTAGGTTCCACCTAACGAGGTGAATGTAATAGGTTGTCCTTGGCCGTTCGCCACTAGGGCATGCACGTGATCGGCTTTATAGATCATGCTGCATCAAATGGACACCATTTCATCCTGGTAGCCATCGATGACTACACCAAACAGGCTGAAGCTTATACATACAAGGTCGTTACGAAGAAAGTGGTAGCAGATTTCATCTGTAACAACATAGTATGCCAAGTCGGGATCCCAGAATCAATCCTCACGATAATGCAGCCAAAGTCAACAGCAATCTCATGAGGTAGATTTGTGAGATGTTTAGAATTGTCCATTGTAGTTCCACAGCCTACAAGCTATAAATGAATGGAGTTGTTGAAGCAACCAATAAAAACATCAAACGAATCCTATGAAACGTAGTGGAAAATCACGGACAGTGGCAGGAGAAATTATCCTTGGCTTTATTAGGTTACCGAACCACCATGAGAATCCACCAGGTCAACAACATACATGTTGGTATATGGTACCGAAGCTGTGATACCCATAGAGGTCAAGATACCATCTTTGAGGGTCATTCAAGAAGCCAAGTTAGATGACACAGAATAAATACGAGTTAGATAGGAGCAACGTATGCTCATTGATGAAAAGAGAATGAATGCAGTATGCCACGGTCATGTAACGCCCCGAAATCGAGGAGCGTGACCGGTGCTCAACCGAGTAAACCCAGTCGAGCAAGCCTAATTTACATTAACCTCTCATCATTACTCATGCATGATTTACCGTACCATAATTAGATCTTGACTTTCATATTGAATACATTTGGCTCAATGGCCCATATTTGCTTTCTCATGATGGTTACACAACTTTATAAATAACTGTAAATACTGTGAACATAAATACATGACAAAACTCAAATCTTTAAGTACATGACCCACAATGTACATGGAGCTTCTATGACAATAGAAACATAAATACTTAAAATGAAATAGACCCAAACACCCACTAGAACTGTAGCGGGCTCACCATAAGCTGAGTAGTGAAGAAGATCCCTATCAAAGATCCATATCATCCCGTAGAAGTATACCTGCATCCATTAAAATATGGAGCGCCCCGGGCAAAAGGGGCGTGAGTACATGTGGAATAGTACTCGTATGTAAGGCAGTCAAAACAACATATGAAAATATGGTAACTCAATTAAGAGGAAAATAAAGTACATTAAGAAACTATGAAGAATCCCATAGAATCACATTTCAAATCTTATTATACTTGCATTATTCTAAACATCTTCAAGGATCAACTGAGCCATATGAACTATACGTGGAATACATAATATAATGTAATTGTGACAACATGTACAAATAAGGCAAATGAAAGTGACACCTTCCTCTCTTATTTTACACATATACATTTCATAGACCGTCCTTAGTGTTCACATATCATATTATACACCTATGCGTCTCATAGACCATTCACAGTGTTTACTTACACAATACAAATACACCTATTCAAGGGCATGGAAATACAACATCAATATGATGAATCATAGTAACAACAAAAGGGCTTGGATAGCTGTTAACATCAAGCAAATTTATTACGATCTTCCATTAACATTTATAGATATTAAGTAGGGGATCCTCTATAACCACCTTCACACAAATTGGCGCTTCCACCTCACCCCAACATATGTGTGTGGGGGTGTATCACAATAATACAATCCCTACACAAAGTGGCCATGCCGCTTCACCCCAATATATGCGGGTGGGGGTATATCACAATACAATAATTCCTACACAAAGCGGTCCTGCCACCTCACCCCAATATATGCGGGAGGAGGTGCATCACAATACCATAATCCCTACACAAAGCGGTCATACTACCTCATCCCAATATATGCGAGTGGAGGTGTATCATAATACCACAATCCCCACACAAAGCGATCCTACCGCCTCACCCCAATATATGCGGGTGGAGGTGTGTCACAATACCACAATCCCTACACAAAGCAATCCTACTGCCTCACCCCAATATATGTAGGTGGAGGTGTAATCCCAATCACAATTCCATATATAAACTCAAAGCTACATAGTTTGTCATTATATTTAAGGTCGTAATTTCCCATATCATTGGAATATTTCATGTTTATGCTCATCATGGATAAACACAACTCATTACATTAGCACATGCATGGTAAATCAATAAGTCGATTTCAATGGCACATGAGCCCAATTTCTTTACTTAAGGTTCATCATCATTTAGCATAGGACATCTCACTTTCATCTCATTATTCACTCACTTGACATCTTGAGGTCATTAGCTAGATTAGTGACTCTTGGGGACTTAACAATCGAAGTCATTTACATACATTATATCAGAATCATACAACTATAGTTGAAACCATTGGGACATACAACACCTCATAATTCTCATTTAGGCAACGACCACATTTCATGTTCATACTATCACTTACTTGTACCTGCCATGGGTAATCATAGAACATTTAAAATATTTAGGAACAACATAGACTCTCCTCATGAGGGCGTAGGAGCTTATAACACATTGGGAACATAAGTATAAATATGTTCATCTCATAACCTTTCACACCATATATCACTTCACATTACTTTCAACTACTTACAACATCATTATTTCATTGGCTCCCTTGGCCATACATATTGTTCTTCATTTATGGAACTGTGGCTGTATATCATATTCCGCACTTTCATTTCTTTACTTTCATGGGTCATCATCATAAACATCATCATATAGAATACTCCTGAAATACCTTTTCTCAAAAGGGCAATACACAATTTCAACTCGTGAATATGTAAGAAATCAAAACATATTGGAAATACCTACCAAGCATAGCATTAGTTAGAACAACCACATTTGGACATTACTTGAGTACATAAGCTTTTGGATAATTCTATTTTTGGAGTCAATTTGGAATAGTTGAATCAAGGCTCATTTCATAATATCATTTCATTTCAATGGCATTATTGGCCACAAGTATAACTTTCATTCCTGGCACGGTGTTCAAACTTGATATCCCCAACTCAGTACTTCACACTTTATATCCCCAACTCACTACTTTCACTTTCAAGCATCTATATAGATTATCGACAAAAAGGAATCTCTAATCACGACTTTTAGTACACCTATAAGCAATTAAGAGTGCTATGCACATTGAGACTTCTTACACAATTTAGCATAATAGCCTTCACTTGAAACACTACTTGGAGTCATAACATTTTTATACCCAACTCATGCTTTGAACACATTCCCGAAGGATAACATCATATGATAAGAGCATCCGGAATACATTTTGAAAATATACCCTTCAACACAAAGCTTATTCACAATAGTTGATTTAAAAAGAAAAACTCGGGACCTACAAGAATATCATGGAATTCAATTCTAGTAAAGAAGTTTAGTCAACATACCTCGCTTTGAGCTTTCCTTAAATTACTACAACATTTCAAAAATTCTAGCAATCCCAGTCTATTTTGAGACATAACAAAATTGAACCATAATTAGGAAGACATTCATGGTTTCAGCTCATTTGAGCATTTTATCAAACACTAGGTGTGCACATTTAACTACAAGGTTCTTCTACGAGATTTCCTTCACTCCTTAACCCAATATTTACCCATTTCAGCTCAACAATCTTCCCACAAACCTTATTGGTACATGCATGTATAAATAATACTCTCATACCGAAGAATCATACTCCTAATCAACTATCTTCTACCCAAATTCGAAATTGAAGAATAGGGATTTGAATCTTACCTCTTGAGTGAAGATGTTGTGAGATTTCCTTGTTGGATTTCAAGGCTTGAACAAGATCTTGATGAACAAAACACTTCATTTACTTCCTCTCTCTAGACCACTCTCACTTATCTCTAAACACCTCAGATCATTGCCCTAAAACAAGCCCTAAAGCCTATTTATCAAAATGGGGTCAGGTTATGAATACAGGAAAATTAACCCTCCAAACTCAGGTGTGCGGTCGCATAATGGACCGTACAATCAGTATGCGGGTCGCACCGTGGACCACAAAATTGATTCCAGAACTAGGCTACACTAGCCAGGTCTGTGACCATTTTGTGGTCGCATAACTAATTTTACGATAGCATAATGATTCTGCGGTTGCACATCTGATCGCAGAATCACATGCTTCCAGCCTTTGGTAAATTTGGTCATAACTTCTTGTAGGAGTGTCCAAATGACAAACGGTTTGAAGAGTTAGAAACTAGACTCGAAGATATTATATTTTATAGGTTTTTCATCACATAACCCCTTATATATATGTAGATATTCTTGTTCAAAGTTTGGTCTTGTGCATACCCATTTGAAACTTTATTCTATCATGAAATTTCCAACTTGACTTAGAAATAGGGCTCACATTAGACCCGACCCCACTTATATTATTACTCGTACACTCATTATAATATCAAATGGATATCCATCATATTAATAGCCCTCGTCTGCATACAAAATAATATAATTAGTGCACATCAACTTTTTTAATATATCTTAAGTACTTCAGAATTTTTTTCTGGGGTGTTACAGGCCAGTTGTATCAAAATAGGATGGCCAATGCATTCAACAAGAAGGTGAAACCTCGGTAACTCACACCGGGGCAGTTGGTTTTGTAGAAGATATTCCCTCATCAAGAAGAAGCCAAGGGAAAGTTTGCACTGAATTGGCAAGGTCCTTATGTTGTCCAATAAGTGTTGTCGGGAGGAGCATTGATCCTAGAAGAAATGGATGGCAGAGTCAGTATAAAGCCCATCAACTCAGATGCAATCAATCGACACTACATATTTAGACAATAGATGTAAGGCCCCATAAAATTTTGCAAAGGAAAAATAATTTTTCGTGGTGCCGAACTGAGCTTACGTGTTTGAGGAAAGTAAAAGAAAACTTTGGGCAGAAAAATGCATTTATGTGGTCTACTATCCGATCGCAAAATCACTCTGCCAACCACATAATGGTTGCAGAGTGAGGCAGGGATGGGCTAGTTTGGAGGTCAAGTTTGCGGCGCATTATGCGATCACAGACCAGTTCTGCGGTGCATTATGCGAGGAAGAAAGAAGGGTCACTGAGAATGTGTATTGACTATCGGCAGCTTAACAAGGTCACAATCAAGAATAAGTACCCACTGCCAAGGATAGAGGACTTGTTTGATCAATTGCAAAGGGCCAGATACTTCTCCAAGATTAATTTAAGATCCGGGTATCACCAATGGAAGACCAGGGAGTGGGATATTCTGAAAATAGCTTTTAGGACCCGGTATGGGCATTTTAAATTTTTAGTGATGTCTTTTGTGCTAACAAATTCCCCAGCATCCTTTATGGATCTTATGAATCCAGCTTTCAAGCCATTCCTTGAATCTTTTGTGATAGTGTTTATTGACGATATCCTTGAATATTCACGCAATTGAGAGGACCATGCCGATCATCTCAAGGTAGTTCTACAAAGCCTATATCTGCACAAGTTATATGCAAAGCTTTCGAAATGTGAATTTTGGCTGAAATATGTCACATTCTTGGGTCATGTAGTTTCTAGTGTAGGGATTATGGTTGATCCTCAGAAGATTGCGACTGTAAGGAATTGGCCGAGGCCTACAACTCCAATAGAGATTCACAGTTTCTTAGGGACATATAGACCCCCTCCTCAAGAGTTCAGTGTAAAAATGTTGGATATTACAAAAAGTTTGTGAAGGGGTTTTCTACTCTTGCCTCTCCATTGACTAAATTGACGTAGAAGGCAATTCAGTTCCAATGGTCAGATGCTTGTGAAAAGAGTTTCCAAGAGTTGAAAGCAAGATTGTCTATGACACCGGTGTTGACCTTACTAGAAGGTATAGATTGATTTGTGGTATATTCTGATGCTTCGAGAATCGGGCTTGGGTGTTTATTAATGTAACATGTCAAGGTGATAGCTTATGCTTCTAGGAAACTCAAGGATCATGAAAAGAACTATCCAACACATGATTTGGAACTTGCGGAGTTGGTATTTGCATTGATAATTTGGCGACATTATTTATATGGGGTCCATATGGATATATTCATACACCATAAGAGCCTTTAGTATATTTTCAAGCAGAAGGAATTGAATCTGAGGCAGAGAAGATGGCTTGAGTTACTCAAAGATTACGACATTGATATCTTATATCATTCGGGGAAGGCTAATGTTGTGGCAGATGCTCTTAACCGGAAATCTATGGGTAGTTTAGCACACTTGGAGGCATATCAAATGCAATTGGCCAAGAAAGTTCACCTATTAGCTAGTTTGGGAGTTCGTCTTGCGGACTCTAGTGAAGGAGGGGTGATTGTACAAAACTAGGGCTGAATCATCACTTGTTGTGGAAGTCAAAGAGAAGCAATACATGACCTAGATTAAAGGAATTTCGAGAACTATGTGCCTCTACTAGAATCCTCTCCCTCAAACCATCAACATTTTGTACACATACATGACCCTGGAGTCGTAGGACACCATCCTCGCCGATAGAAACCTCCTTGGCAGATCATCAAACTGTCGAGCTTTGATCTATTCTAATAGTAAGGATTGGGCAACGACGCAAGCAAGAACTCAGCTAGGCTCTATAATATCACACCTCACATGTCTGTTAGCCAAGGACTGAATATCCAAGGCTAGTGGCCTATCCTCTACTGAAATGAATGCCAAGCTACCCATATTCTCTGCCTTCCTACTCAAGGAATCCGCGATACATTCGCCTTTCCCGAATGATAAAGATTGTTGATGTCATAATCCTTCAGTAACTCTAGCCACCGACGCTACCTCAAACTAAGATTCCTTTACTTGAACAAATGCTACAAACTGCGTTGGTCAGCGTAAACCTCACAAGACACCCCATTTAGATGATGCCTCCAGATCTTAAGAGCATGAACAATCGCGACTAACTCTAAATCGTGCACATGATAATTCTTCTCATGGGGCTTCAGCTGTGGTGAAACATATGCAATCACTCGCCCCTCCTGTATGAATACACAACCCAAGCCAATGCGTGAAGCATCGCAATACACAGTATATATCCCCGAACCGGAAGGCAACACTCGGATTGGTGTTGTAGTCAAAGCTGTCTTGAGCTTCTGGAAGCTCGTCTCACAATCATCGGACCAACAAAACTGAGCACCCTTCTGGGTTAATCTAGTCAAAGGTGTTGTAATAGATGAGAAACCCTCCACGAACCGATGATAATAACCTGCTAACCCCAAGAAGCTCCTGATCTAGGTCGCCGAGGTAGGACGAGGCCAACTCTGAACTACCTCAATCTTCTTGGGATCCACCTTAATACCCTTACCTAATACAACATGCCCCAAGAATGCCACAGAATCTAACCAAAACTCACACTTGGAGAACTTAGCATATAGCTTTTGTTCCCGCAAAGTCTGAAGCACTACTCTAAAATGTTGCTCGTGCTCCGCCATGTTACGTGAGTAAATCAAAATGTCATCAATGAAGACAATGAAAACGAATCAATATAAGGCCTGAACACCCTGCCACGACCCAAACTGATTGGCCGCAACGGGCACCCGGTACCTTACTCAACCGAGTACTAACATAACGTATCTTTTCATATCATGCTATTATAGATAACTGAGACGGAGAGGCTTCCGTGAGCTAGGTAGAATACAATATGTGACACCAACTTATACATAAGATATATGGGCCTATAAGACAAATATAACCATTCGTATACTGAACATAGGCCGACAAGGCCATAAAATCTTTTATGTACATGACATCTATCTACAAGCCTCTAAGAATACATAATGCTCAAAAAGGTAGGGACAGAGCCCCACCATACCAAACAATACATATCTAAATCATACTGACCAAACAAGAAACTCCGGAGCAAATGGAGTGCACCAACATCTTCCGCTGAGCTGATCGCCTACTTGGAGGACTCTCGACCTGTCTATCGAGACCTGCAGGCATGAAACGTAGCGTCCCCAGGCAAAAGGGACATCAGTACAATTGTACCGAGTATGTAAGGTAATATACTGAAAGCTAAAACTGAACTGATAATATAATAACTGAAAGTAACTGGGAGTCAAAGATAATATGAAGATATGCTTACCTGTTGATACTTACTCAATTCTCTCAATATAGTAAGTAAAATAGTTGTTCGGCCGTATAAGGCTCGGTATATATATATAACTGCTCTGCCATAGTAGGCTCGCTCATAGGGCTCAGCCATAAGGCTCCATATCTCGGCCAGCTGGGCTCGCTCATAGGCACTCAGCCACAGTAGGCTCGGTATATAACTTACCATCTGATCAGAGATTGCCCAATAGGGGCCTGCCCATCGATTAAAGCTCGATGATAATGAAAATCATGTAATAATGTATATATAGATTCTCTGCTCTCATGACTTGAATAAAGGAAATACTCGATTGAATATGAAGTCCCGAGAAGGAGAGTATTGTAACTTACAAGAGTAGGAAAATATACGTAAATTTCGGGATATGAATTTTTCTTTATACCTCGTTATCAAACACGTGTAATTACGAGATCATGCCAAAATGAAGAAAGGGCATATCCTTAACATATTTGGAGTAGGGGAAAAATCCGTATGATTTTCTTAGAACAATTTGCACCGTACTCCTTTAGAGCCGCAAAAATTTACGTTGCTAAATCTTGTTGGAATCGTTTGGTTGCAAGAAGAATTGCTAACATTTCTCTCTTCTGATTGTAATGTCTTGGTATTGAAAATATTAGGAACGAGGTTAGAATCTGATTGTAGTATTTGTTTTTAGGAATTTGTAAGGATTCACGTTACTAATGTGCAAAGCTCATGTTTGAATTGTAGTATTGTTTATTTTGAAAGCTTTAAAGTTTGAGGTGCCTTGTAATTAATGTATTAGGATGCCACCTAATAAGAAATGACTAAGAGTCATTTGCTTAATAAGGGGCTTGCTGCCACATGGGGGTGGGGTAGGAAATGTTAACCTTTATCCACTTATTAAGTAATTAGGTAATGTCCCGTTACAAGGTAATTAACCAATTACCCACATAATTAATAATTTACTCACATTATTTCAAATTCTACTCGCTTTTAACACACTTTATACACCTTACTATCATGGTCATGTGGTACCTTTTATGGTACTAGTCCATAAATACTGGGTATTTTAGCTCGGGCCGTATTTTATCCCAAAAAGTCAAACTTTGACGAAATCCCTTTTCTTCGATTTTTCTTACCTCTCACCTTCACGAATTTACTGATCACTTGTTGAAATAGCATAATGCTTATAATCTCAAAATAATCTCATTCCTGAATTTTACGTCGATTTACTTACGACGAAAATTTAACATACGAAAATGCGGGATGTAACATCATTCCCCCCTTTGGAAGATTCATCCTCGAATGTAGACTGATGCACTTATCATTTTCATAACCTTTGTCTTCCGAATACTTCAGTTCTCTCCTTACCATCTAGGCAACTGTTCTGTGAATAAATACAAAGGCCTGGGCATTCCCCTCTTTAGGGCTCTTTCTTACACCATGACTTGTGGTCGGAATCCATCAAATCTTGTAACTATCGCTACCTTCTGTCATGCACCCTATACGAATCTAATCTTGTAAGTCTGATTATGAGACTCTTCTCTCTTTATTTTCATTCAACTTTTAGCCAATCTCTAGGCTTCACTTCGTAAACATATACAGAGCTTGATAAGATGTCCCTCTAGGCATCTATGAGTACACTGAAGTTCTTTGCTCGGTACTTTGTTGAACTTAAGAATATCGTTATACCTTATTTCATAGGTCCGTTTATCCATCTGTATGAATTTATTGCCATAACTCTTACTTTGATTTATCGTTACTGAGGTTTGCTACCAAACTCCAGGTTACTCTCGTGCTTATCCTATATGTATAAATCTAAGTCCTTTAATGCTTTGGCATTACTGTTCATCGTAAGAATGGTGGCCTAATCTCATCTCATAATTTGTGACTGTTGTCCATCCATTGTTGATTCACCTCAATATTGATCTACAATTTACCACTGATAACTTGAAATTTCTTACGTAATATATTGTCACTAGCGCTCACGTCACTGTGGAAGCATCTGAAGTGATTAGACTGATCCACCTAGGGGCGATAGTATACTTCAATAACCATATTTCATAGCATCTTAATGTGATTCACCTTACGTGGGTAATTTAATACCATACAATTCATGAAATCCTCTTCAAGTCATTACTTAATCGAAGGCCCAAAAGTTATCCTTTATCCATTACAATTACACCCTCATTCTATTACCAGGGTAGTTTTTCATTTCTTCTAAATGCCATTAGTCTTAGACTCCTTTGAGTTCATTCAAGCTATATTGAGCTTTGTATAACTTAGAGAAACCATTAGTTCTTCTTGTTTTCATGGGCTTAATCCCGAGGACTTATCCCTTCTCGTCACCTTTTCACTCGCCTTTTCTTGTCCTTACCCCTGTCTTCCTAAAACCTTGTCTCTCTACCATACTTTAGCTTGCGACCTATACTTGCTTATACTATTCGCAACCTTCTTTCAACTTTCTTGCACCATAGATTTTCTTATGTTATTCTGGAATATCAAGTGAGACATCGCACCGTCTATAACTCCTCTTCACTCTCTTGGCTATATCACTCGGTACTTAGAAACCATAGGTTTTAAGGTACGCCACTGACACCGCCGCTATCATTCCTGGATACTGAATCCCAATACTTCTAACCTTTTATCCGAAGTATGGACTATTCACAATCTTCTTCCTTTGAGTATCTCCTACGTTGTTCATATTTACCTTACTTACCTTAAAACCTCGCATCGTATATTCTATCTCTTTCATGACCTCTTTTCCATATAGGTATAACTCACGTCCATAACTTGAAGCTATATTATATTACTTGCACCTCTGGTTCTTACACAATCCGGTTGGAGCTTTGTGCTCACTTCTAATGAGGCTGGTACTTTTCTAACCGGCTTTATCGTAAGGCCGTTATAGAATATGGTTGTTGTACTATCTCTCTTGCACCTCTAATATTAAGAGTGATTCTCCAATGTTCTCAATCATGATGTCCATAATTATCTGGGTCTAATAATCAGACTCCTGATTTACTTGGTTGATGTAACTCTTTAGTTTCCTCTTCCTTCTGATCACCCTTTATGTAGGCTTAAGCTATCATGGGCTCTATGTAGTATTAGTTATTACTTTAGCCTTTCATGGGCTCTATGGAGTATCTATCATATAATCTTCTAACAATTCAATCCTTTGTCTATGACCTAGGCTCAATTCTTTCTCTTAACTTATACCGGAGTCTTCTACGGCTATATGAATGTCAACATATATGCTGCATGGATATCACTCTGAAGTCTTAAGTGCATAATCCTTTTTGTTCCTTATGAGCTTCCTTTAAGCATAAGCTATTACTTTTCCTGGTCTTTCGGTCCCTCTGCTGCGTGCAAACTTAGCTTATCTTAGTTCCCACGCATGCCAGAATTTTTGTGCAACTCACATGGTCTCGAATATTACTTTTGGTTTCATTTCCTGCTCATTAGCTCCGATAGGTGCCACTTTTGTGTGCAGTTCATACAATTTTGTAGTGAGACTGCTATTATAAGACAATTTCTTCTTCAAGTTACTATGCTAGGTTGAAGCCTTCTTCCTTATTTCCTCAGCTAGTCTTTCGTTGTCGTACTTAGGGAGGATCCTCTGACTCTTGTAAAGCTGCTAGATTATTATACCGTATACTCAGCGAAAAGTTTTTTGATGTCCTCCCTCGCCTATAATTATCCGTGGTTACTTACCTTCACATTTATGTGCTCGTAAGGTTACTTCTGAACTGAATTTTTGACTGTCTTCCCAGTGAACTCTCTTTTATTTCCGTAGCACTCATACAGTGCCTTTAACTACTCCTATCAGAATATTTATCAAAGATCACGATGTCATTTCTGCGAGACTAAATTTCCCATGATGGGGTTCACTTCGTTAATCTTGCACGATCAGTTGATTTGTCTATAACCTCTTGTATAGCCATAACTAGGCTCTTCCTGAATCAACTGCTAACTAGTCGTTGGCACATTCTCATATCAATATTCCGCGTAGTATTTCTTGGGTTATTTCCTTTGTCTTAACTTACCTATCACATTGGCTCCTTATTCATCAATAACATCTCGGGCAAGAACCCTCACTTCCTCTCCTTGACGTCGTGTTTGCATAATGTCCTGGAATCGTAGCATATCTGTAGACTTTGAATAAGTGAAATCTCATACCTTTTTCATTTTATCGCATTCTTCGTTTACCATTCCATAATTACTATAACCACTTAATTCTGACTTAATGCCACATCACTCCATATTAATCCTTTAGAGGAGTACTAATATTTAGCGCTACGACAATCTACCTATAGATGTTTTACCTCTTTAGTTTTGGCGTCTTCTCACATCATTGATGACCCTTACTCGCTTTGCGGTGATTCTTCTGTACCAAGGATAACAACTTCCCTTACTCGTGAGGGTGACACTTAGTATAACTGGCACATACAGTCCCTTAAGCTTAACTTTGCTCGCATTGCTTACTTTAGGGAAGTGTCTTCCTGAATGACCATTCTCTGAATCTTTCATGAATCTTTTTTTGTTTTCTAATCTATTATTGTTGTAACGAAATATGAAA
>AWOL01S0023399.1:148728-168687 GCA_000715115.1 Nicotiana otophora | reverse complement strand
TACCCCTAGGTGATATGTTTGGTGTGTGCTACTTGTTGTGGAGACTACGTACGCGCGAGGTGACGAGAGCCCATACGTAGCTACATTCATGTTATTGTCCGGGTAGACTTAGGCTCACATCATGCTATATTTGTACTATTTGATTAGTTTCTCGCTTACTAATTCCCCTACTTTACATTCTATTTAAGACTAAACTTGCTATTTTATATATATATATATATATATGTTTTATCGAAAGGTTTTCATTAAATAAATTACAACTCACAAGTTTATTCGTGAGTGGGGTCAAGGACCAATCAAAGCCTCTTATTCTTATGGGATCGGGCCGTTCGCCTTGCTAGGAATTTGTATTTCACTTCTTATGGGATCGGGACATTCGCCTCGGCAGGATTTATGTACCACACTCTCATGGGAGCGGGTCGTTCGCCTCGGCAAGTTAATTGATTTATCATATGGTTTGGGCCATTCGACCCTCGGAAGTGCACATTTTTATTATTATGTTGGATCGGGCTGTAAGCCTCGGCATTTCCTATATCACATTCCCATTAAATCGTGTGTAAAACTTGGCAATAAGCCAGTGTATCTGTAAATTCCGAATTTGAATTATGGTAACCACTTGATGAGTATCAATATACCTATATATATGCTCCGGTTAAGGAGGGAATTTCTAATGAAAAGCTTGAGATCCTCGTAAAGAGAGGGGATTTGTACCACATTATCTATATTTGTCTATTTCACTTACTTACTCTGCCTCATATTTGCTACCTCTTTACTGCACCTTATGTTATTGAACCACTAGTGAGTGTCAATGTCGACCCCTCATCACTGCTTCTCTGGGTTAGGCTAGATACTTACTGGGTACACGTTGCTTACGTACTCATACTACACTTGCTGCATATTTTTGTGTAGGTACATATATGTCTAGAGGCCATGTGAGAGCAGAGGCATGTATACATACGGGGACCTAAGTGATCTGCATTCCATTTGTCGACCCACAACCAAAAGAGTCTCCTTCAGAGTATTTATATTTTTCCTGTCCAATTTGTATTCCGGACAGCTGTTGTATTTTATTTTATATTCCTAGTTAATGCTCATACACTTATGACGCCGGGTTTTGGGATGATTATGGGTTGTTCTGTATTAAATTTGTTAAAAGTATTATTATTTACTCTGTAAATCCCCATTCTTTACTATTTAAATTGAAGGAAAATATGATTTCAAAATTTTTTAAAAAAATGAGAACCCAATTAAGTAATTATTGTTTGCTTGCCTGACAGTGGTGTCCGGCGCCATCACGGCCCTTATGGATTTTGGTCGTGACAACATGGTATCAGAGCACTAGGTTCACTTAGGTCTCACGAGTCATGAGCGAGTCTTGTAGAGTCTTGCAGATCGGTACAGAGATGTCTGTACTTATCTTCGAGAGGCTACCGGGCTGATACGAGCACTTCCCTTCTTGATTCCTCATCGTGAGATTTGATTCCTTTGAGGCTTATGCCTTCATTTCCTTCCTATTCAATCTTATGCAACGTGAAGCGCTTATTATAAATTTGGAATCGAGGAAGTTTAATGGAGCAACAGATGTGGTGTAGGATGTTTCTCCCTACATGTTTGATTGAGCTATTGTCATCACCTTGCGGAAAGCCGCTCTGTCATTTCAGCTCGGTGTTAGTATTACCTAAGGTTTTGAGATTTGGCATTGGTTGTTATGATGATTTGTGCACTCCTATCGCACAGTGTTTGTAGAATGGTATGATGCGTGTCTAGGCGTTGAGGCAGTGAATGACCTGAAGGGAACTATTACTCAATGCATGATTCGGAGATTTAGTATTCTATTTCCGGCGGAGGAAAGGCAATCGGACTAGGAATGTTCAGATTCGGGTTAATAGAGTGGCAAAACTTGGTATTTTGAGCATGGTGGAGTTTTCATCTGTGATGTGGTGCCATTGTCCTTGATACATGTGCTGAGTTTGCCGGTGTTATGGTTTTATTCAATTTGCCTTCACGATGGGGTGTTATGAAATGGTGTCGGGAAGCAGTTGTCAGAAATCGTGGTGTGCAGTGGTTCAAAATCGAATTAGTGCTCCTATTGTTGATGGATCGAGAAAGATAACCTTCTAAGAGGTTTGGGTTAGTAGCGACTCATATGTTCGGATGTTACAGAGATGGATTCGGGTTTGGAGCAACAATTGGGTTATGAAGGACGAGGAAGGACGTATGGGAGGTGTCTTGCGGTGGTTAAATTGTTAGGAGGTCAAGTGTGAAAAGTAGAAGTCGAGGAGTTGCTTAAAGGATAGGATTTGACCAAAGTGGGAGAGTGGAAGAGTAGCATACGGGTTTTGTGGTAGGATAGACACACGCCTTGAAGGAAGATTAGAGCAATTTGGGAATCGTGATGGGCAGTGATTAGGACCATGGATTTTATTTGGATGCAACATGACTTCGAGTTTGGAATGCATCGTCAGACTTTTAGCTGATGTCAATGGGGAAGAATGAACCTCGGTATGTCCAGGGTTATTTAATTGTAGCTTCAAGCTAAGTGGGAGAGACCCACCGTCTATGATTGGATTGCGTAGTTGTCAACTTGTGTTGTTTCTTGTTATCGGTGTATTGGTGGGTTATTACGACTAAGGAAAGAGAATATCAGTGGTAAAGTGAGCAAAGGATTTGAGGAATGCATGCTATATTTGGCCTTATCAGTTCATGTTCAGGTTTTGGAAAGACTCAGGGTTCATGCTTTGTGTGGATGTAGTCGGGTGCTTCTTTGATAGGGTGCTCATGTGCTAGTAGCGCACTAGAGTTTGGCTTATATTCGGGGCCAAGTCAGAGTAGGTGGCACTCAACAATGGTGCTAATGGGTTCAAGAAAGTGTTCTACATTATCGTCGATCTGCGGTGTGGCATTTGAGGAATGGGAGAAAATAACTTCGGATTCATAGAGGGGTTTTTAGAATAGGTGTACCAGTTGAAGATGTGAGATATGCGCATAAGGAGGGTATGAGATGGTTCATGTGTTTTGGAAACAACGTGGTCTCGTGAAATAAGGTCACTCAGGATGAGTGCGGATTTGGGTTCATGCGTTTTTGAATGGGGCTATTATTATTCCTAAGGTAAGTCCAGAGTAAATTAGGAGAAGTCGGATTCGGTTAGCTATGGTTGAATTGGCATGATGGTGGCAATGATCAGTTCCTTCAGCGTGTTGAGTTATACATGTGATTTGTGGCGGTACGTGCGAGGTTTAACGGCCGCCGTAATTGATTTTATTTGGAGTCATTCAAGTATTATGGCCTGTTATGTGTAGATTGATCCCAGAAGAATTAGGGAGGTTTAGACCACCACTCGAGGTTTGTATTTTTTTTGCGGTTATGGGAATTCAGTCACGTGTGGCAATGGTTCTCCTGAAATGAGTTAAGTAAAACGTTTCTACATGATGAAGTGTGTACCCTATTGGTGGTTCGGGAGTTATGATGAAATTCTTGTACTCTTGAGTATTGGTATGTTAGGTGCAGTGAGCGGCATGGAAATTTGAAGTTGAGGATCAAGGTTAAAGTTGATGTCGACAAGAATGTCACGAGCTCGGATGAGCAAGGAAGAATTCAGATGTTTAAAGTAAGTTGGTATTGTCCTTAGCGTCACCTAAGATCGGTGTCCTGTGTAAGAGGCTTTGTGTAGTGATTTGCAGCTTCTTGAATTTCTTTACAGCATTAGTGTGACCGGTGGTATGGATGCGCAGACTTGTTACCTGATGCGGAGGGTTATGGGAGTGTATCCCACTGGAAGATTGTATAAGTGTGACATGTAGTCATTTGATTGGTTAAAGATTTAAAACTAGGTATGGAGATTGTGGTACTATCGCTAATGTGAGAATTTATGCCTAAAGGGCGCTCGGTTCATTTGGTTGTGGAATGTGAAAGTTTGTTCCTGATTTGACGGATGTTCTTAAGTGTCATGAATGGGTCATTGTTGGTCCTTAAGAGGCTATTTAGTCAAGAATGATATGATCATAATCGGTTTGAGGTCCGTGGATAGATCTAAATGTGAATGTGGGCTCTATATCAGGCCGGATGCGCTCACCTCAGCATAGCGTTGTTTTCGGAAGGGTCTTCGGGCCTTAGGTGGGTTGTGAGGTGGTTTGATTATTCGCACTCGTATTGAGGTCCCGTATGGTTTGTGATATTATGTGAACAGGATGGCTCTCGAGATGCGGATCATATATCGCACCTTAGTTGTGCTTGAGTTTTATAGCACGTGACGCTACCCGTCTCCCCAGAATTTGTATTATGCACTTGGTGTGCTTATGGTTGATATTTGGGCATTTCGTGAGTATAAGAGTTACGGCTCGATGTGTGTTTTCTTTAGATTATTATGTATGTATCGGGTGGCACGCCGCCACGGATATGTTGTTTGGATCGGGTGGCACGCCGCCATGGGTATCATGGTTGGATCGGGTTGCACGCCACAACGGTATCATGTATGGATCGAGTTGCACGCCGCAACAGTGTGTTATTGAGTACAGTTTCCCATATCTATTATTGCGTGTTTTGCTTCTCATTTCCTGAAGAAGGTTCATAACATCCTTTCGGTTGTTTAATTAGTTACGTGAGTTGAGTAGTTCATTCCAGAGTTCGTTTCCTTATGTATCACATTCGAGTTTGTAGCTTGTTGGCACATTATGTCATCATATGAGACTTTTGGCAGTGTCTGAGGTGGCTTACTTCCTGAGCAGCTTGTATTGGGTGAGACAAGAGTATTGGACCTGGGATCAGTGCGATCAGATTTATATGAAGCATATTAAAGAGTAAATATTGTTATTCAGTCCATAATGAGGTAATGGTTCTTGTCGAGAGGAGAGACTCCATAAATTGTGATTCGACAGGTGGTTATGAGTTCTACGTATCTTCTCTGTCATGGCAGTATTGCAAGAGTTGGAACATGACTTATATGAGTCATGAGGTGTGTTGTGAGCATCGGATTCGTAGGTTTTTGGCTGTTGTTATCAGAGGATGTTATGATGGTCATGAGAATTATCCGGTGCATAGTGTGGATTCCACAAAGTTATGCAAACATGTATTGGTGCATCGTGTAGTGATTAATACGACGTTTGTATGTTGGAAACAAACCTGGTAGAGGATTTCAGATGTTGGAATTTGGCTCTAAGGCTTATTTGACTAGATAAAAGGGAGAATTTTTAGGTTTGATAGAGAAAATGTACTCAACTAGGTTATGGTAGCACGGGTAGGTGCACGAGGTGTTAAACAGTGATTTCAGACAACTCCAGAGTAGTTCTTAGCATGTTCGCGGATGAACGTATGTTTAAGTGGGAGAGAATGTAAAGACTCGACCGGTCATTTTGAGCTCTAGCACGTCATTCAGCGTTTTGATACCCTGAGCAGCTTCACTTCAGGTATTATGACTTGTACGCTAGGTCGGAATTTAATTTTGGGAAGTTCGGAGTTGATTTGGAAAGACTAATTTCGGAAGCTTTAAGTTGGAGGAATTGACTAAAGTATTATATTTGAGTAGACGACCTCGGAATCCTGATTTGAAGGTTCTAACAGGTTTGTATGATGATGTTGGACTTAGTCGTATGCCCGGAGCGAGTTTTGGATGACCCGGGAGCCTTTGGGCACCTATTATGGAAGTTGGCATTTTTGGAAGAATTTCCTAAATTAGGGTTGAAGTGCATTTCAATGTTATTGATGTCCGTTTGGGATTCTGAGTCTGGGAATGGCTCCGTATGGTGATGCTAGTATTGGGAGCACCTCCGGATATGGATTTGGAGGTCCATAGGTCATTTTGGGGTCATTTGGCGAAAGTTAGAAATTTGAAGGTTTTTGAGAAGTTTGACCGGGAGTGGGCTTTTTGATATCGGGATCGGATTCTGATTCAGGAATGTTGAGTAGGATCGTAATGTCAATTAAGACTTGTGTTCAAAATTTTAGGTCAATCGGACGTGATTTGATAGGTTTCGGCATCGGATGTAGAAGTTTAAAGTTCTAAAGTTCATTAAGCTTGGAATGGGCTGCGATTCATGCATTTGACGTTGTTTGATGTTATTTGAGGCCTCGAGCAAGTTCGTGTTATGTTTTTAGACTTGTGTGGGTGTTTGGTTTGGATCCCTGGTAGCTCGGGTGAGTTTCGGAGTGTTTTGTTAAGAAGTTGGATTGTTGGTTCTGGTATGATCGCAATTGCGATGTTTTGGTCGGAGATGCGACCATCGCATTTGTGAGGTAGTGTTCACATTTGCAAACCTGGGCTGATGAGGGAATGGATCGCATTTGCGACAATATGGTCGCTTTTGCGAAGCCTGAAGAGTTCGCATTTGCGAACTCTGTATCGCATTTGCGATGAAGGCCAGCTCTATCAGGGGTTGCATTTGCGATGCTTTCTTCACATTAGTAAAGGTCGCATTTGCGAACCCCCTGTCGCAAATGCGACATCTGCGACTAGAGCCAAGGGCTTTTATTCCGAGACTTAGCTCATTTCCCATTTGGACTTAGGTAATGTTTGAGAGCATTTTGAGAGGGGGTTCCATCATCATCAAGAGGTAAGTGATTTCTTCTAGTTGTGAGTTAAATACAAGGCTTATACATGAATTAAGACATGAAAATTTGTATAAATTTGGGATTTTGAAGAAAAACCTAAAAATTGGTATTTTTGAATTTTGACCACGAATTTGGGCATGGAATTGGGAATAAATTATATATTTGAGTTGTAATGTTATGGGTAGTGTTTATTTTTGAAACTTTTTGGAATCCGGGCATGTGGGCCCGAGGGTTTCTTTATCGATTTTTCAAGCGGAGTTGGAAATTTTTATAAATTGATTAATTATGAGTATTAGAGTATGTATATATGGATTTGCACATTTATTGACTTGTTTGGAGTGTTGGGCATCAGTTTGAGTTGTTGGAAGGGCTTTGGAGCCGGTTATGGAATTTCGGAGCAAGGTAAGTCTCATGTCTAACTCTGTGAGGGGGAAATTACCCCTAGGTGTTATATATTGATGTGTGCTACTTGTTGTGGGGGCTACGTACGTGCGAGGTGATGAGAGCCCGTACGTAGCTATATTTATGTTATTGTCCGGGTAGGCTTAGGTTCACGTCTTATAGATATATTATTTGAGTAGTCTCTCGCCTATTAAATTCCTCTATTTTAAATTACTACTTGAGGCTAGACTCGTTATTGTAGAGACTTCACGAGTTCATGATTAGTCACCGAATAAATTTGTTCCTCTTACGGCATGTTTCCGCGATATATATACTTCATTGAAAGGTTTTTGTTAAATAAATTACAGCTCACACGTTTATTCGTGAGTGGGGTCAAGGATCCTTTAAATCTTCTTATTATTATGGGATCGGGCCGTTTGCCTCGGTAGGAATTTGTATTTCATTTCTTATGGGATCGGGCCGTTCACCTCGGCAGGAATTTGTATTTCACTTCTTATGGGATCGGGTCGTTCGCCTCGGTAGGATTTATGTACCACACTCTCATGGGAGCGGGTCGTTCGCCTCAGCACGTTAATTGATTTATCATATGGTTCGGGCCGTTCGACCCTCAGCAGTGTACAGTTCTATTATTATGGTAGATCGGTCTGTACGCCTCGACATTTCCTATATCATATTCCCATGAAATCATGCGTAAAGAACTTAGCAAGAAGCCAGTGTATCTATAAATTCCGGATTTGAATTATGGTATCCACTAGATGAGTTTCTCTATACCTATATATGCTCCGGTTAAGGAGGGAATTTCTAATGAAGAGCTTGAGTTCCTCATAAAGAGAGGGGATTTGTACCACGTGATCTATAGTTGTCTATTTCACGTACTTACTCTGTCTCATATTTGCTACCTCTTTATTGTACCTTATGTTGTTGGACCACTAGTGAGTGTCGATATCGACCCCTCATCACTACTTCTATAGGGTTAGGCTAGATATTTACTGGGTACACGTTGCTTACGTACTCATACTACACTTGTTGTACATTTTTGTGCAGGTACATATATGTCTAGAGGCCATGTGAGAGTAGAGACATGTATACACGCGGAGACCTAGGTGAGCTGTATTCCATTTGTCGACCCAAAACCAGCAGAGTCTCCTTCAGAGTATTTACATTTTTCCTGTCCAATTTGTATTCCTGACAGATGTTGTATTTTATTTTATATTCCTAGTTAATTCTCATGCACTTGTGACACCGGGTTTTGGGATGATTATGGGTTGTTCTGTATTGAATTTGTTAAAAGTATTATTATTTACTCTGTAAATCCCCATTATTCTTAGTATTATGGATTTTGGTCGTGACAGATTTCGTGACATACCAAATAAGGGATTGTTAAAAGAAAGCTCCTCCAACGATCAAAGCTTTGGTTTAGGGTCCACTTGGTTTAAATGAAAGAAGAGATCTTTCTAGCGATTCAATTACTAGAGGGTTCTAAACCTAGCCTTCCAATATGAGAGCGAGACAAGCAAGCCTGAATCCATCCAATAAAGGAAGTGACGCTTGCTACGATCAATATCCGAGCAAGACCTTGACTTTGAATCTATATGATGGGAGGGACCCCCACTCCCACGTGATTTGATCTTTCTCCCATTTGCCGAGACGATCTATCACCCCGATTGGAATAGATATACAGAGCCCATCTGCCCCTACTTTAGTCAGCTTTCTATCTCTTTCTCCAACCTTCGATGATCCTCCTGCAGGCAAATCATCGAAATCAGGAAGAAGTGATGGGCCTAATCTTCCGATATCGATATCTGATCCCTAAGTTGAGCTCCAAAGTCTGGATTTCTTCCTAACGCTAAAGTAAGGGCAAGATCCTGGTCGGTTCTTCCTTGTTTTCCTGGTTATCTGTTCTTTAGTCGTATAATCATACCATTCTGCCATGCTATTTTCATAATTCATTCCACGTGGAAAGGGTGTGTTTGTTCTGTGAGTTGAGAGTGAGGGTGATATGGCACGGTCCGATTGGTCTAGTAGGTGTGGAATGGATTGCCAAAGTGGAAAGAGGGGAGTGTTTGGGCTAGGTGTATTTCGGATGGGGCTTTGTATTTTTGGGCCCAAAATAATTTAAAAGGTAGACATTTTGCATTTAAGTGAGAATTGCAATTGTGGCCTTTTGGTTGTTTTTTATCTCTTTTGAAATTAATTTAAATAAACATAACAATTCCAATAGAACGTAGTAAAAATTATAGTTGTTAAATACTACTAATTATTGTAATTAATTAATTATTTGTAAACATACTTCATTAAGACATTAATTTGAATTATTAAAATAGTAAACTAATTAACTCTTTTAAGAAGTAATTATGGAATAAATTATAGAACTTACGTATAGAAATTATTATTTTACAAACCTAAAATAGTAAATATATTTATAATTACATATTACTCAATGTTAAATGATTAATAATACTGAATTAATTTGAAACAAATAGGTATTCATTACTAGAAATTACTTTTGAAAATATTTATTGCAAATTATTAAGTATAAATAAATTAATTTTAAAAGAGAGGGTCAAAATTGGCCGTCACCACTTAATCCCTCAAAAACGCTGTCTACAAAATCCATTGTCGGGAAAAGTCCAAATGTTTTGATTTTTTTCTTTTTTATTTTTTTTCAATTTTTGTTTTTTACAAAAACCACTACACTAAGAAAGAGTATTACAACTAAACTAAGATGGCACAAAATATTACCTAGACAATCTCCTCACTCCACACTTAAAATTGTGCAATGCCCTCAATGCATACTATAAATAACAAGAGGGTAAAAAAGACTCACTAGTAGGCCAAAGGCCAAATCATTACGGATACTCAGACTTCTCCCAAAGATGGTCCTTTATGGGGGTACGTCACACTAGTTCCAACCACCTGCTTACTTTTGCATTGTCACAACCCGAAATCCAACTAGTCGTGATGGCACCTAACCCAACCCGCTAGGTAAGCTAATTAACAATAAACCAGCTCAATTGATATTTATTAAGAGAAGAAATGATACTACAACTGAACTATTAAACAAAGAATTTTCCAAGGACTGGTAGTACAAATATGAGCTTCTAAGATATAGAGTTTACAAAGCTAGTTTAAAATGAAATACACCATATGTTTGAAATATACATGAACAGATCTGAAATACTAAAGCTACCACGATCAAGAGGCAGCTATGACTGTAACACAAGTACATCTTCAGATCTAGCTCCCGTCGTATGCAGCTACATCAGTATCCAACATCTGCACGCAAGGTGAAGAAGTGTAGTATGATTACAACCGACCCCATGTACTCAATAAGTAACAAACCTAACCTTAGGTTGAAAGAAGTGACGACCTGGGACAAGGGTCAGAGTCCAACTCCAATAACCAGCAATAGTTCCTAATAATATAATAAAGATGGTATAAGAAATAACTCAGCTGGTTCACAGTTACAGAAAATAGGCATGCTTTTCAAGTATAACAGTAGATCCCACATCGTTTCACCGAAAACCTCAAAATATATATGAATAAGTTTGATAACTATGATTTTCCCAAAAACCTTTCAACAATAAATAAGATGTTTCATTTTCAGATAGCATGAGGAAAATACACCTTTATGCCTACATGTCAATATACAGGTGAAATCATGAATGTCACCAAAACCGGGTAGCATGAGAAAATGCATCTTTATGCCTGTATCTCAAGTACGCATGTCGAATGCAATGCATCTCAATGATGAACTCATGTACTAACACTCTCAGAGTACTCAATCTTACTGTACTGTACGGGGTAGATCTAGCCCAGGGAAGATCCATCCCTCAATATAAATGTTACACCCCATGTTTTCGTACGTGAAAATACGCCATAAGTGAATTGATAAAAGCTCGAAAATGAGATGTTACATCCCGCATTTTCGTACGTTAAAGTTGCATCGTAAGTTAATCGACGTAAGCTCGGTAATGAGATTATTTTTGAGGTTATAAGTATTATGCTATTTCAAACAAGTGATAAGTAAATTCGTGAAGGTGGCAGGGTAAGCGAATCAAAGAAAATGAGTTTCGTCGAAGTTTGACATTTTGAGATAAAATACGGTCTGAGCTATAATACCTTGTATTTGTAGACTAGTGCCATACAAGGTAACACATGACCATGATAGTAAGGTGTATGAAGTGTGTTAAAAGTAAGTTGTATTTTAAGTGATTGGAGATAATTCTTAATTATGTGGATAATTGATTAATTATGGGAATAATTATGGTATTAAATTAGAAGTTTGTAGATAATTATTAAGTAAGATTTTGGATAATCATTAGGGGACAACACATCCACGTGGGATTGTAGAATTGTGGTAGCAAATTGCCATCTAATTAGGTGCTTAAGGAGGTGCTGACAAAAATTTAAAGGTACGTGCACCTTATCTCATTCTTGTTGAAGAATTCTATTAAAAGACCTCTCTTTAATTCACAAAATGGAATGGAGATGTTTTACATCTACTAAGTAACGGGTGAGGCTTCAGCAAAGAATTCATACGAGATTATCATGTAAATTGCTTCAGCAACTTATACAAGTGATAGCAACGTGAATTGCTACAAAATTCATACGAGACTACTTAATATTATAGCAGCGTGAAATTGCGATTCTAAGGGAGTACAGTACAATATTTCTCAAGAACAACATACGGATTTTTCCCTACTTCGATCTGCCGTTACGTGTGTTGTCGCAATTAATGTGTGTTAGAGAGATTGTAAAGAGAATCAGTTCATGTATATTAAGGCTACCCCTTCTTTCTTTTTGGCATGATCCATACGATACAAACGTAAAGAGTAAACGCACAACTTTCATAAATGTCTCTATTCATAGGAGTACTCGGAGTGTCTATAATCTTGATTCCGCATGTAAAATATTATTATATCTTTTGTTCATTTGTCTCAGAAAAATATGTAGTTGATAAAGTTTATCCGAAAGGCATATTGATTTTATGACATTATGAGAAATCTTATTAACGCACTTCTTATGCATTTCATGCATTTATACATGTACATTGACCCATGACCTAGCGATATATACACGTATATTATATGTATATGGGATATGGGAAAAGATTATGGAGTTATATACGCACCACCAGCTGATCAGCTGGTATACGTTGATGCTTTGCCCACAGTGGCCGAGATGATATGATGGGATGCCCTCAGAGGTTTGATGATGTTATGAACGCATATACCTATGCATGGTATGACATTTATATGCATACGCATGACATTATAAATATGAAATGATTCACAGAGCTATTTAGACTTACATGTTGAGTCTTTTACTCCATGTTTGTGTCATGTCTATTATTTACTGATTTTCATTCCTTACATACTCGGTACATTATTTGTACCGACGTCCCTTTTTGCCTGGGGATGCTGCGTTTCATGCCCACAAGTTCCGCTAGACAGGTTGAGAGTCCTCCAAGTAGGCTATCAGCTCAGTGGAAGGTGTTGGTGCACTCCATTTGTTCCGAAGTTACTTATTTGGTCAGTATGATTAGGACATGTATTGATTAGTATGGCGGGGCTCTATCCCGGCCTTTATGATATTTATGTATTCCTAGAGGCTTTTATATGGATGTCATGTATACGGATACTTGTATGGCCTTGTCGGCCTATGGTTTGAGTATATAAAGGATCGTGCCGACCTTATAGGCCCGTACGTCATATGTATGAGTCGGTATATTAAGTTGGGTTACCCTATATTGAGTATTCCCTCATGCTTTATTCTAGTCATCTCATAATAGCCTTTCTGGTTCATTTACCTATGATAATGTGATACGGAAGATACATTACTTTGGTACTCAGTTGAGTAAGGCACTGGGCACCTGTCGCGGCCCATCAGTTTGGGTCGTGACAAAAGTGGTATCAGAGCAGTCCTGTCCTAGGGAGTCTACAAGCCGTGTCTAGTAGAGTCTTGTTTATGGGTGTGTTGTGAACCACACTTATAAGCAGGAGGCTACAGGGCATTTAGGACTGTCACTCTTTATTCTTACTCTAAATCGTGTGATAGAGCTCTGGTGTAAGAATTCAACTTCTTAAAACTCTATCTTATTCATAATACAACGATACCTACAACCAAAAAGACAGTTGGTAAAATATTGCATGTAGATGTTGAAGAGTAGAGTTAGAGGAACTTGATTTTGCATAATGCATGATGAGTAAATGTGAGGTCTTCAGCAGAACATGTGTGTACTAAGATGTGTAAGCTTCTTGATAAGGATCCCTAAGGCAAGAATATATATCCACTCGTATGGTAAAAAGGAATAAGATAATCGGAAGGTAGACACAAGTTTCATCAAGTAAAATAAGCAAGATGAATAAGGGTACGAGGTACCCAGTTAATGAAGATTAACAGTTTTTACAATTCAAGCAGAGAAATATAAGCATTCCGAGTTACTTTCAACAGTAACGGAGATATATACAATTAGCCACACCCATCTCAATTATGCTCTATGGGAGCTAACACATATGGCTTAAGAGAAGGACAGGATATCAGGATCCGGCTGGGGTTAGAGTAACCCAAAATGGTGAATGGATTGTTAGTGTTAGTTGACATTTCTGAAGGATAGTGAAAACATGGTAATGGATCTCCTTGTGAGACACCTAGATGGTGCACTCTAAAATAGTACAGCTAGATATGAGTACTACAAAGATAGGCACTGGAAGCCTGGAAGGGATAAATATTATCTTAGTATGGCTCCCGTCCCTAGTAGAGAAAGAATGTTAGGCAACCAGAAGAGCCAGTAGATGGAGCAAGGGGAGCTAAAAGCAAAATAATGTCTTGTTGAAGTTTTTAGAATAAAGTGATAGACAGAAATGTTAGAAGGGAAATAAGAAGAGAGTTAATGAAGCATTATGAGTAAGATGTGATACATGGATGACAACGGTAGATCAAAACAAAGAGGTGACATACCTTGAGTCAACAAAAGAGTATAGGCCATAAAGTCATATCTTCATTTTGAGAAATAAGTTCGTGACTCTAGCATGATTACCAAAAGGAAAAGTTAGACCCCAGAGTAATACAAATCAGTATAGGCTAGTGAACAAGGTAAACTAAACATGAATTATGGATTGAGTGATTTGATAATAGTCGGCATTATAAGAATTTCAGAGATTGCATTCTTGCAATAATAGAATGGATGACAGAAAAACAATCTTTAAAGGTCATTCAGGAAGATGCCTCCCTAAAGAAAGCAATGTGAGCAAAGTTAAGCTTAAGGGACTATGTATGCCAGTTACACTAGGTGTCACCCTTGTGAGTAAGTAATTTCGTTATTCTTGGTACAGAAGGATTACCACAAGGAGAGTAAGGATCATCGATTATGTGAAGAGACGCCAAAGAGAAAGAGGTAAAACATCTATAGGTAGATCGTCATAGCACTAAATCTTAGTACTCCCCTAAAGAGGGGAATATGGAGTGATATGGCATTAATTAAGAATTAAGTGATTCTAGTATCTATGGAATGATAAAGGAAGAATGCGATAAGAATCAGAAAGGGATAAGATTGCACTCATTCAAATCCTACAGATATGCTACGATTCCAGAACATTATGCAAGCACGACGTCAAGGAGAGGAAGTAAGGGTTCTGTCCCGGGATGTTTGCTTATAAATAAGGAGCCAGTGTGAGAGCTAAGTTAAGACAAAATAAATAACCCAATAAATATTACGTGGAATATTGATATGAGAATGGGCCAACGAGTAGTTAGTAGTTGATTCAGGAAGAGCCTAGTTATGGCTAGACAAGGGTATACAGACAAATTAACAGATTGTGCAAGATAAACATAGTGAACACTAACATGGGAATAGGGTCTCGCATATATGACATCGTGATCCTTGAGAAATATTCAGATATGAGTTGGGGTAGTTAAAGGTGTCGTATAAATGTTATGAAAATAAAAGAGAGTGCCACTGGGAAACAGTAAACAATTTCAGTTCAAAAGTAACACTACGAGCACAAGGGCACGAAGGTAAGTAACTAGGAATAATTATAGGTGAGGAAAGACATCAAAAATTCCGTCGAGTATACGATATAATAAGCTCGCAGCTTTACAAGAATCAGAAGGTCTTCCCTAGGTACTACAATAAAAGTTGCTGAGGAAATAAGGAAGAGGGATTCAACCTCAACACAGTGGCCTAAAGACTAAATGGTCTTGTAACAACAGACTCACAACAACAATGTATGCACTCCATAAGAAAGTGGCAGCCATCGTGGCTAATGAACGGGAAAAAGAAAAAAAAATCAAAAGGTGATATTCAAGATCATATGGGTTGTATGAAATTCCAATATGTATGGGCACTAAGATAAGCCAAGTATTCATGCAACAAGTGGCAAAAGGACCAGGAAAATGAATTTCTTACATTTAAAGAAAGTTGAGAAGCAACGAAAGGAATTATTCGATCAATGATCCAGAAATAGTTACATTATGAATGCACTTAAGATATCGGAATATTATCCATGCATCATTTATGTTGACAATCATACATTTGTAGAAGACTCCGGTATAAGTTAAAAGAAAGAAATGAGTCCAGATCATAGACAAAGGATTGAATTGTTAGAAGATTGTATCATGGATATTCCATAGCGCCCATGAAAGGCTAAAGTAATAACTAATACCATGAGCCAGAGATCGGAAGATAGCTTAAGCCTACATACAGGCTGATCAGAGGGAAGAGGAAACTAATGAGTTGCATCAACTAAGTTAATCAGGAGTCTAATTATTGGACCCATAAAGATATTATAGAAATCGTGATTGACAACGTAGCGGAATCACTCTTAATCTCAAAGGTACAAGAGAGATAGTACAACAAACATATTCTATGACGGCTCTACGATAAAGCCAGTTAGAAGAGTATCAACCTCATAAGAAGTCAGTATGAAGCTCCCACCAGATTGTGTATGCACCAAGGGTGCAAGTATTATAATAGAGCTTCAAGTTGTGGATGTAAATTATACCTATATGGAAGGGATGTCATGAAATAGATAGAAGATGTGATGCGAGACTTTAAGGTAAAGTAAGGTAAAGGTGAACAACGTACGAGATACTCAAATACAGAAGGTTGTAAAAGATTTCATGTAGATGTTGAAGAGTATAGTTAGAGGAACTCGATTTTGCATAATGCATATAATGAGTAAATGTGAGGTCTTCAGCAGAACATGTGTGTACTAAGACGTGTAAGCTTCTTGATAAGGATCCCCAAGGCAAGAATATATATCCACTCGTATGGTAAAAATAAATAAGAGAATCAGAAGGTAGACACAAGTTTCATCAAGTAAAATAAGCAAGATGAATAAGTGTATGAGGTACCCAGTTAATGAAGATTAACAGTATTTACAATTCAAGCAGAGAAATATAAGCATTCCGAGTTACTTTCAACAGTAACGGAGATATATACAATTAGCCACACCCATCTCAATTATGCTCTATGGGAGCTAACACATATGGCTTAAGAGAAGGACAGGATATCAGGATCCGGCTGGGGTTAGAGTAACCCAAAATGGTGAATGGATTGTTAGTGTTAGTTGACATTTCTGAAGGATAGTGAAAACATGGTAATGGATCTCCTTGTGAGACACCTAGATGGTGCACTCTAAAATAGTACAGCTAGATATGAGTACTACAAAGATAGGCACTGGAAGCCTGGAAGGGATAAATATTATCTTAGTATGGCTCCCGTCCCTAGTAGAGAAAGAATGTTAGGCAACCAGAAGAGCCAGTAGATGGAGCAAGGGGAGCTAAAAGCAAAATAATGTCTTGTTGAAGTTTTTAGAATAAAGTGATAGACAGAAATGTTAGAAGGGAAATAAGAAGAGAGTTAATGAAGCATTATGAGTAAGATGTGATACATGGATGACAACGGTAGATCAAAACAAAGAGGTGACATACCTTGAGTCAACAAAAGAGTATAGGCCATAAAGTCATATCTTCATTTTGAGAAATAAGTTCGTGACTCTAGCATGATTACCAAAAGGAAAAGTTAGACCCCAGAGTAATACAAATCAGTATAGGCTAGTGAACAAGGTAAACTAAACATGAATTATGGATTGAGTGATTTGATAATAGTCGGCATTATAAGAATTTCAGAGATTGCATTCTTGCAATAATAGAATGGATGACAGAAAAACAATCTTTAAAGGTCATTCAGGAAGATGCCTCCCTAAAGAAAGCAATGTGAGCAAAGTTAAGCTTAAGGGACTATGTATGCCAGTTACACTAGGTGTCACCCTTGTGAGTAAGTAATTTCGTTATTCTTGGTACAGAAGGATTACCACAAGGAGAGTAAGGATCATCGATTATGTGAAGAGACGCCAAAGAGAAAGAGGTAAAACATCTATAGGTAGATCGTCATAGCACTAAATCTTAGTACTCCCCTAAAGAGGGGAATATGGAGTGATATGGCATTAATTAAGAATTAAGTGATTCTAGTATCTATGGAATGATAAAGGAAGAATGCGATAAGAATCAGAAAGGGATAAGATTGCACTCATTCAAATCCTACAGATATGCTACGATTCCAGAACATTATGCAAGCACGACGTCAAGGAGAGGAAGTAAGGGTTCTGTCCCGGGATGTTTGCTTATAAATAAGGAGCCAGTGTGAGAGCTAAGTTAAGACAAAATAAATAACCCAATAAATATTACATGGAATATTGATATGAGAATGGGCCAACGAGTAGTTAGTAGTTGATTCAGGAAGAGCCTAGTTATGGATAGACAAGGGTATACAGACAAATTAACAGATTGTGCAAGATAAACATAGTGAACACTAACATGGGAATAGGGTCTCGCATATATGACATCGTGATCCTTGAGGAATATTCAGATATGAGTTGGGGTAGTTAAAGGTGTCGTATAAATGTTATGAAAATAAAAGAGAGTGCCACTGGGAAACAGTAAACAATTTCAGTTCAAAAGTAACACTACGAGCACAAGGGCACGAAGGTAAGTAACTAGGAATAATTATAGGTGAGGAAAGACATCAAAAATTCCGTCGAGTATACGATATAATAAGCTCGCAGCTTTACAAGAGTTAGAAGGTCTTCCCTAGGTACTACAATAAAAGTTGCTGAGGAAATAAGGAAGAGGGATTCAACCTCAACACAGTGGCCTAAAGACTAAATGGTCTTGTAACAACAGACTCACAACAACAATGTATGCACTCCATAAGAAAGTGGCAGCCATCGTGGCTAATGAACGGGAAAAAGAAAAAAAAATCAAAAGGTGATATTCAAGATCATATGGGTTGTATGAAATTCCAATATGTATGGGCACTAAGATAAGCCAAGTATTCATGCAACAAGTGGCAAAAGGACCAGGAAAATGAATTTCTTACATTTAAAGAAAGTTGAGAAGCAACGAAAGGAATTATTCGATCAATGATCCAGAAATAGTTACATTATGAATGCACTTAAGATATCGGAATATTATCCATGCATCATTTATGTTGACAATCATACATTTGTAGAAGACTCCGGTATAAGTTAAAAGAAAGAAATGAGTCCAGATCATAGACAAAGGATTGAATTGTTAGAAGATTGTATCATGGATATTCCATAGCGCCCATGAAAGGCTAAAGTAATAACTAATACCATGAGCCAGAGATCGGAAGATAGCTTAAGCCTACATACAGGCTGATCAGAGGGAAGAGGAAACTAATGAGTTGCATCAACTAAGTTAATCAGGAGTCTAATTATTGGACCCATAAAGATATTATAGAAATCGTGATTGACAACGTAGCGGAATCACTCTTAATCTCAAAGGTACAAGAGAGATAGTACAACAAACATATTCTATGACGGCTCTACGATAAAGCCAGTTAGAAGAGTATCAACCTCATAAGAAGTCAGTATGAAGCTCCCACCAGATTGTGTATGCACCAAGGGTGCAAGTATTATAATAGAGCTTCAAGTTGTGGATGTAAATTATACCTATATGGAAGGGATGTCATGAAATAGATAGAAGATGTGATGCGAGACTTTAAGGTAAAGTAAGGTAAAGGTGAACAACGTACGAGATACTCAAATACAGAAGGTTGTAAAAGATTTCATGTAGATGTTGAAGAGTATAGTTAGAGGAACTCGATTTTGCATAATGCATATAATGAGTAAATGTGAGGTCTTCAGCAGAACATGTGTGTACTAAGACGTGTAAGCTTCTTGATAAGGATCCCCAAGGCAAGAATATATATCCACTCGTATGGTAAAAATAAATAAGAGAATCAGAAGGTAGACACAAGTTTCATCAAGTAAAATAAGCAAGATGAATAAGTGTATGAGGTACCCAGTTAATGAAGATTAACAGTATTTACAATTCAAGCAGAGAAATATAAGCATTCCGAGTTACTTTCAACAGTAACGGAGATATATACAATTAGCCACACCCATCTCAATTATGCCCTATGGGAGCTAACAGATATGGCTTAAGAGAAGGACAGGATATCAGGATCCGGCTAGGGTTAGAGTAACCCAAAATGGTGGATGGATTGTTAGTGTTAGTTGACATTTCTAAAGGATAGTGAAAACATGATAATGGATCTCCTTGTGAGACACCTAGATGGTGCACTCTAAAATAGTACAGCTAGATATAAGTACTACAAAGATAGGCACTGGAAGCCTGAAAGGGATAAATATTATCTTATTATGGCTCTCGTACCTAGTAGAGAAAGAATGTTAGGCAACCCGAAGAGCCAGTAGATGGAGAAAGGGGAGCTAAAAGCAAAAGAATGTCTTGTTGAAGTTTTTAGAATAAAGTAATAGACAGAAATGTTAGAAGGGAAATAAGAAGAGAGTTAATGAAGCATTATGAGTAAGATGTGATACATGGATGACAACGGTAGATCAAAAAAAGAGGTGACATACCTTGAGACAACAAAAGAGTATAGGCCATAAAGTCATATCCTCATTTCGAAAAATACGTTCATGACTCTAGCATGATTACCAAAAGGAAAAGTTAGACCCCAGAGT